>JAKJMR010000193.1:871733-883891 GCA_024449315.1 Daboia siamensis
CCCCCAAGCGGCATTATTACAAAGTCAGCTTATTGCTCCCAACAATCTGGGTCCTCATTTTACCTACCTTGGAAGAATGGAAGGCTGAGTCAACCTTGAGCCTGGTGGGACTCGAACCTGCACTAATTGCAGGCAGCTGGTGTTACCTAAGGAGGCATTAGCCCACTGCTCCACCAAGGCTCTTTTACCATGATAAGGCAAAAAGGTAAAGGTTCCCCCACACATGCGTGTTAGTCGTTTCCAACTCTAGGGGACGGTGCTCATGTCCGTTTCAAAGCCGAAGAGCCAGCGCTTGTCCGAGGATGTCTCTGTGGTCATGTGGCTGGCATGACTAGACGCCAAAGGCGCACGGAACGCTGTTACCTTCCCACCGTAGTGGTCCCTATTTTTCTACTTGCATTTTTATGTGCTTTAGAACTGCTAGGTTGGCAGAAGCTGGGACAAGTAACAGGCGCTTACTCTGTTATGCGGCACTTGGGATTCGACCTGCCAAACTGCCAACCTTCAGATCGACAAGCTCAGCGTCCTAACCCACTGAGCCACCGTGTCCCTATTTACCACGATACATATGCTTTATTGAAAATTGAGTCTCAAATCCATATTTGCATCAAACTGAAGCTTGAGACACATTAGCTGGGAATACTAGTTTCCAAATATGTGGACTCTGATACTTAATAGTTGACCCTTAATCTCCATCTTAATGAGCCCAAATAATTGAAAGGTGGCATCCATCCATCCATCCAATGCATGCATGTAATCATCCCCCTATCTGTGACACTGAGTAACAAGATTTCACAAAAGACAATGTCCTGTTTCATAGATTGGGTTCAAAAACTTGCTAACTCAAAATGATATATTTGTTATGGCTTAGATATGTTATGGTCTTTAAACTATGACTTGTACAAACTCAATCAAACTCAATATATGTGTTTTTCAATTCATAGTTTAAGCATTATTATTATTTACTGTTACCCCTCAGAATTGCTATTGGGAGATGCAATATACACTGATTTTTTTTTTCATTTTACAACCCTGTAATCCTTTTTTATGAGGGTAGAGTCAGAGCGACTGAATGGAGCTGAGCCTTTACTGGCCAGATGCTCTTCCTTACACTTAAGTGGAGTTCACAGCAGATATTTTCTCTGTTGGGCTGCCTAGGATTGAACTCTCAACCTTCAAGTAGGAGGTGAGCGTCTTCAGCTCTAGGGCACCAATCTGCTCTAGCCATATACACTGATTAATAGCTTAGCGTGACAAGTTTAGCAAAGATTTAGCAAAACAGTTAACGAAAAAATCCCAGTTAAACTGAGCAGGTTTAAAGTTAACTACTTCTTTTTCCTTTTTCCAGGTGAAGCATATGAAAACATATTTTTACACACAGGCGCCCATATACTAAATCAATACTTTAATTGTAACTGAATAAGAGATAAGAGATAAGTATTTTCTATTACTTCTTATAATCTAGCTACTCAAACTTTTTCTTAAAAGAAGTTTTATGCCACCACTGTTTTTGTAAACTTGTGTATTTCTGTTGAATCAGCCAAATAGGCTGTCTTTCAGACAGCATTCTCTAAAATTTTATAGTGATTCCAACAAGTGGATAGTGTGAGGCCTGCAGGCTTCATAACATCTTGGTAACCATTCTTTAATCCCCAATTACACCATCAATGTTCAACAATGTGCTTTTTCATTTTTGTTTTCTATTAAAACATGCAAATTAAGAAAAGTCTTAACAAATGAATGTAGCACTCAAATCCGCCCCCGCCCCCTGGAAAACAGATCTAAGATTTACAGTTCCACTATGACATAATTATCAATTTATTCCTCCCAAAGAGATATAATGCAGTCTTTTAGTACAAAATATTTCCCCAAAATATTGTTGTAAAGGATTACTCAGTAAAATTACTAAAAGCAAGCTTTCCCTGCCCATAAAAAGGTTTGCATGCTTCCAATCTTCTGTCTATAGTTGTCAATAGATGCAGATCTTTGGGATACAACTCTCATTACTTGCAAACTTTATGTTTCATGGCATAAACTATACTGTAAGCCAAAAAAGTTATGTCAAATTCATAATAGTGTACAGTTTCTGTGAGTGGCTACAGCTGATGAAACCATGCCATGGGAATTATACAAGTATTTCAAACATTGGAGCCCCTTTAAATATATATACAGTCATGGCCGAAATTGTTGGCACCCCAGAAATTTTTCCAGAAAATCAAGTATTTCTCACAGAAAAGTATTGCAGGAACACATGTTTTGCTATATACAGGTTTATTCCCTTTGTGTGTATTGGAACACAACAAAAAAGGGAGGAAAAAAAGCAAATTGGACATAATGACAAACAAAATTCCAAAAATGGGCTGGACAAAATTATTGGCACCCTTTCAAAATTGTGGGTAAACGAGATTGATTCAAGCAGGTGATGCTCCTTGAAACTCACCTGGGGCAAGTAACAGGTGTGGGCAATATAAAAATCATACATGAAAGCAGATAAAAAGGAGAGAAGTTCACTTAGTCTTTGCATTGTGTCTGTGTGTGCCACACCAAGCATGGACAACAGAAAGAGGAGAAGAGAACTGTCTGAGGACTTGAGAACCAAAATTGTGGACAAATATTAACAATCTCAAGGTTATAAGTCCATCTCCAGAGATCTAGATTTGCCTTTGTCCACAGTGTGCAACATTATCAAGATGTTTGCAACCCATGGCACTGTAGCGAATCTCTCTGGTCGGGGATGGAAGAGAAAAATTGATGAAAGGTTGCAACGCAGGATAGTCCGGATGGTGGATAAGCAGCCCCAAACAAGTTCCAAAGGAATGCAAGCTGTCCTGCAGGTTCAGGGAGCATCAATGTCAGCGTGAACTATCTGTCGACATTTAAATGAAATGAAAGGCTATGGCAGGAGACCCAGGAGGACCCCACTGCTGACACAGAGACATAAAAAAGCAAGATTAGTTTGCCAAAATGTACTTGAGTAAGCCAAAAACCTTCTGGGAAAACGTCTTGTGGACAGATGAGACCAAGATAGAGCTTTTTGGTAAAGCACATCATTCTACTGTTTACCGAAAATGAAATGAGGCCTACAAAGAAAAGAACACAGTACCTACAGTGAAATATGGTGGAGATTCAATGATGTTTTGGGGTTGTTTTGCTGCCTCTGGCACTGGGTGCCTTGAATGTGTGCAAGGCATCATGAAATCTGAGGATTACCAAAGGATTTTGGGTCGCACTGTAGAGCCCAGTATCAGAAAGCTGGGTTTGCATCCGAGATCTTGGGTCTTCCAGCAGGACAATGACCCCAAACATACGTCAAAAAGCACCCAGAAATGGATGGCAAGAAAGCACTGGAGTTCTGAAGTGGCCAGCAATGAGTCCAGATCTGAATCCATTGAACACCTGTGGAGAGATCTTAAAATTGCTGTTGGGAAAAGGCGCCCTTCCAATAAGAGAGACCTGGAGCAGTTTGCAAAGGAAGAGTGGTCCAAAATTCCGGGTGAGAGGTGTAAGAAGCTTATTGATGGTTATAGGAAGCAACTGATTTCAGTTATTTTTTCAAAAGGGTGTGCAACCAAATATTAAGTTAAGGGTGCCAATAATTTTGTCCAGCCCATTTTTGGAGTTTTGTTTCACATTATGTCCAATTTGTGTTTTTTCCTCCCTTTTTTTGTTGTATTCCAATACACACAAAGGGAATAAACCTGTGTATAGCAAAACATGTGTTCCTGCAATACTTTTCTGTGAGAAATACTTGATTTTCTGGAAAAAAATTCTGGAGTGCCAACAATTTTGGCCATGACTGTATGTGATCTCTTCCTCTCCATGTTCTTCATACTTACCACTTAAATAATGGTTGTGTTCATACAAGGAACTAACCTATGATTTGTTCATATGTTTGCTGAATAAGCAATAAGCCAGAAACAGAAAAACTACTTTATGGCTTAGAGCAGAGTTTGTACCCATTCACAATTCTGTGTTTTGAGTGTAAGTGTGCAGGTAATGAAATTATTATATTGAAAAATGATTCTGCTCATTTGCAGTAGTGAAAATGTATATGCATAATAAAACCTTAATTTTACAGAATTTCATTCAGTAGAAATCAGATGCAACAGATAAAATTTCACTTCCGCTTTCTCCCCAGGGAGAATTCCATTATTTGGCTAAGTAATTTACATAAATTTATATGTGATTTAATTTATTTTAAGTACACTCAGATCTAACATTAAATAGAAATTTTACTGCATTCTCTAATCCTGTTTGAATGGGCTCTATATTAAATATATACATAAATATATACATTTTATTTGTTGAGTTGCTTGCCTTGTGATTATGTATTTTCTATAAGATTCTCCCCATCCCAGTCCACTGCCATATTAGATATTATGTCTGTAGTAATATTTTGTATTAGAGTTAACACTAATAATGCAATGAAATTCATTTTTAAACACACCAAATAGAAAAACTACAGCAAACAAATCATTATGAAGAAAGGGTTTTCTGCAATTAGTTTCAGTACCAATGGTCCACATCTACCCTTTTCAACAAAGAGCTCTATCTGCAGACATTTATTGTTCTCAACTCTCCTTCCACAATAAAATCTGCTCCCCAAACTCACTCCATACAATATACGCCTCCTATCTTAAACTAACTTCCTCCAACCTTCTAAAACCTAGTGAATATTAAATTAAGGTTGAGCACTATTGTTGTTCCCATTAGATATAGATGACTTAATACAATAAGTTGGAAGACCTTACAGGTCTTCTAATCCAAGCCCCTGCTCAATACCGTTTCAAACAAGTGGCTGCCCAATCTCTTCTTAAAAACCTCCATCGATGGAGCACCCATTACTTCTGACAGCATGGTATGTTTACCGCTTTAAGTTATCTATGAAAAAAATAATAATACCGGCAGGATAAAAAATCTAAAACAAAAAGTATGTCATAAGGCCTTAGGTAGAACAAGTTTATCAACAGGAGGAAAAACCGCCAAAGATGAAATTGGTGCTTTATCCTAAGCTTTGGCAGACTTCTAAGATAACCTTTATTGTCATTTTTTACTGTGGGCAGACCGGTGCACATTAAAAATGAAATTCTGTTGCCTACTCTCCAAAGTGTACACATACATCACACACATACAAACATGCTATATACAACATATGCATAGACCTACACCCTTACGTATAAATACGTATAAATCACTGTCCATCTTGAATGCATAGCGGAAAGAGGAAGCTTGAGAGTTCACAAGGTTAATACTGCATGGAACAAAACTGTCACTGAATCTGGTTGTTCTGCTTCAGATATCACGGTGCCTCCACCCAGAAGGTAGCAAGGAAAACAGGTTGTGAAGAGGATATGAAGTGTCCCAGACAATCCTGTGCACCCTGCTCAAACAACCCTTATATATGACAGAGAAAGGCAGAACTGAGATTTTAGGATTCCTTCTCCAATATTCTTTTCCAACTGTAATCAGTGAGAAGACAATTAGGTATACTAGCTACAGGGCTATGGGCATGCATGGGAATTGGAAAGGGAAACTAAGTTGGATAATCTCCAAGAACAGACATCACTCTCTTGCTGCCCTCACATGGGGGGATCTAAAATAGGACATTTCTGAGATATGGTCTCAGGGAACTGCAGCCAAGGAGTGCTTTTCAACTTTTTTCTTGGAATTCTAGTTCTTTATACTTCAGTAGTAACTGATATTGCTTCCTCTACAAATTATTTTTAGTAGCAAATATTCTTCCTTCCCCTTTATATTTTTTTATATTCATTCTACAAAGCTTGAGGATGAATTTTGATAGCATATAATAGAATGCTTGAAGTTTCATAAAATAATTAAAAGATAAACAATTCTTTTTCTGTGGGAATAGAATTAGTTCTTGAGTATTACAAAATTCACACAGAACTGGCGGGCTGATTTCCTAAACTCTTATGATCTCGGCACTTCAATAATCCAGATGTGTTCAATTATACATTATTATTTAATATTCCAGATATATTTAATATTCCACTATGTATAAATGACATAACATAGAACCAGGTCGTGATACACAGGTGGTGATATTCCAAAGTCTTGAGTAGATCCTTTAAATGCCAGTCCAAAAGTTGTCATCAAACCGTATTTTTAAAAATGACAAGGAAATTATTAAAGGTGTAATATACAGATGTGAATTCTAATTATGTTTAAATCAAGTTTTCAATTCAAACTAATTACTGTTAGATAGCTCCCAGCACACCAAAGTCCAAAGGCTCTCTTTAAAGATATATTTGTTTTGGGCTCAGCCTACTCATTATAATAATATATGTGTGAACCAGTCCAATGTTATTAGTTTAAAAACAATTCTAAAGATCTTAACTTGTATCTGTATACATATATTAAAATTAGTGAGGACACTCATAGTAAAAGGTTACTTGAAAATACAGTCACAACAGTGCGTTTTAAATATTAAACTTCTATCTTTAGTAGCTAGAAGAAAAGGTTCCTACCAATTTTAGAATGTGATGATGCTGACAACTAATAGCAGCCAAGCAGGGTCAGCATACTTAACACTAACTGATTCACATTTCTTAAGGAAGAGAATGGCGGCAAATATTTATTGTTCAGTATGTAAGTTATTCAAAATTACTAGCATGTAACAAAACTACACTTTTCTGAAGTTTGGCAGCCCTCAGCTTAATTTTAAATACATATATCTACTTTGTTGAAACCTCAAGTTGAACACACCATATCTTAAAGTATGCACGCCAACTTTGCCTTACAATGCTTTTGTAACATTTCCAGGGAGAGGATTGGTCTAGACCAGGCATGTCATGTGATGTAGCATGATGTCATGTGATGTAGCATGATGTATTGCAACTTTCCCCCCATTGCCGGCAGTATGACGCATCCGGCCCATGGGACAGCATTTTGACATGCCTGGTCTAGATAATCTGCATGGAACCTTACAGCTTACAGTCTACGGTTCTATACATGACCATTCTAAAATAAATTATTTATGACTAAACTTTTAGATCTGAATTTCCACTCTTCTGGAAAGGAATCAACACAAAGGTTCAAGAAAAGGCATATAAAGATTGCCTCACAGATAAGAAATAGTATGCACTCCATTGTAATTATGCTTGATAAGTAATTGCTATTACGACCATTTTATCCATTAAAGTATCTGAAAATACAGTCATAGTCAGTTTTGAGTACACAAGTGCATACCTTCATTTTGCTCCTAACATATCACAATCTTAATATGACAAGCAATAATCACAATTCCATATGGTATTTCATTTGTTTCCTGAACTCATGCTCTTTTGATAATTCCATACATAAGTTCTCTTATTAAGGTGTTACACTAGCATCCTTATCCCAAAAATTCAGATGAATTAACATCTAATTATCCTTAGTTAATTATATATTGGAAATGCTTTATTGGAATGTGGGTTATTCTATCCTTTTGTAACTCTAGCACTCACAGTCTGTTTCTAAAGAATGTAAACTGGACATGATCTTTGATTAATCTTCAATGAAAAGACATTTCACTGATACTGGAGTATCCACCAAGCATGCCTGAGGTCTATAAAAGTATAATCCAAAGAAGTCTTTTGAATTACTATAAAAATAGAATGAGAGGAAAAATGCATGATTTTTCAGATTTTAGAATTTAAAGCATCACATTACATTATTCCTAGAAGATAATGGAGCCAACAGATTTAAGCATAGCACGCTTTTTGCAACACATTCCACTCAATAAAATGCTGCATATCAAATCAGTTGGAAAGTAGTCTAGCATAGCTGGACAGTGGTCAAATTCAAAAGCGAAGAGTAGGGACAGAGATATAGCACCTTTTGACAGGTCCTTAAATCAACTGTGTCTTTCTTTGGGACTGTAAAGGAAAGACACAATTTCTTAAAGAAGTTACAAACAAGAGTTATGTGAGTACAATGCATGCTTTCAATCACCTTTTCTCCTTTTGATTCCAGATCACTGCACACTCAAAGATAGCATCAGGACTCATCAGATGAAGTCAAATCATTCTGAACACAAATACAATCAACTTCTCAGGAAGGCTTTTTTGACTTCCCAGTTTAAAAACTTGAGCTTTCCTGGTAGTTTCTCTTTGAAATATGAACCAACACAATCATGCTTTTTTTTCAATATTAGCTAAATATTCCTTTTATTACAACTTTTTCAGAGTTCTGAAAAAAGTAAGAGAATATTTTAAAATTGAGAAAAGCATTGAATCTATATTTTTATTTTTTCCTCATACTCTACCAACACAGTAACATCAACTTTCCTAGTATATCTTCAAAAGGTATATCTAAACCATTTATTTTGGTAAGTAGAGTACAAGTTATGTTAAAGTGATCTGACCAATCTCTAACAACTATAAAGCCACATTTGAAAGTGAACGTATTGAACATTAGAGTTTACATGTGTAAAGTATACATGGTTGAAGTGAAACATAAAAAGAGCACACACTAACCAGTCGTTTGCTGTAACGGATCCGTTCTTCTTCAGGTTCCATCTCAGACTCTTCTGATGAGAGTGAGAAGGATATATCAGAACTACTATCTTCTTCCTGTTCCTCCTTGACATCAGAGAAAGGAAACACTATATAAGAAATTCTCCTTTAATACTTTCTTTAGGCCTTCCAAAACATGTCACACCTTCAGATGTTTTGAATTTCAGTTTCTGCCACCCATACTGATCAGAAAATAGTTATCATTCAGGTAACTAGGGTGTTTGCAATCTAAATATAATCTGGCAGTCGCATAAGAGAAGCATACCAATGTATTTATTAAATTTATAAGGCTATGCAACTCCATCATAACTCTGGATAGCATAAGACACTAAAATGATATAAACGTAACAACATAACAATCTACCATACAGATCTACCACCAACCATGGTCTAAAGCTTGAGAGAATAGTCATGTTTAAACCACGCGAGGTCTAGGGGAGGGACTGGTGGCATATAAATTTAATAAATAACAATCATTTGAAAAAAGGTAGGCTAAGGGTCATATGAATTCATATAGCAAGTGCTGTGATAGAGAAGGTCTCAATTTCATCAGGTGACACTGATCAATGGGAACTCAGAGCATGTCAACTATGCCCAATTGTACAGGAAGGGGAGAAATGAAAGAAGACAGATGGTTCTCAGATTACCAAGTCCTATACCATGAAGACTTTATAAGTGTCATCAACACTTTGAGTTGTATCCAGAAGCTTACCGAAAACCAGTGCAACTTATGAATCAGACATGTTATATTCTGCCTGTCCTACTGCATTCTAAACCAGTTGCTTCTGTGTGGGGGGGGTGTCTTCCAAAATTTGTCCAGTGCTAATGCACAGGTGTATATATCTATGGCACACAATACGTTCTGTTTTGTAAATGGGTTGAAAAATCAATTTTAAAAAATATGCCCAATTCAAAAAAGTTTTCATTTATAGAAAACATTTCAAAATAGTAATACTAAGATTATAAAGATAGTATTCATAATTATCATGCTACCTGTAAAACAATTCCAATTTGACTTATTATGTATTATAATGATTTAATACATAGAAGAGTAACCCTTTTCAGCTTGAGGAATATTTAATGAAGCAGTTTCTAATATTATATTAAGTATCCTCAAACTGAAGTCAGGATCATCGAGACAATCCCAAGCAACTTAGAGGGGTGTCTTGGTCTTTAAGACTTCATCAGGCTTGCTCAGGCAAAGGAGGACACTGTAAAAACTTGTTCTGGGCTTTGCTCCTAATTCTGTATATACAAGCTCATAGTGGAAAGCTGCAGTAACTGCAAAGTATGAGAACCCCTACAATAACAGATTAAAGTAATGAGTAAAAGTGATACATTTATTTCATGCCCAATCCTAACATCACTGTAATTATTTTTACCTATGATGACAAAGTTGTACATGAATATTCTGAAAGGGGTTGCTATCATGAAAAGCTTGTGATCCATTAACTTATATCGTACTATAAACTGAAAGTGAGTCCTCTGTTGCCCTTCTACCCTTTAAAGCATAGCTAAGGTGAGAAATCTTAGGAGTTATATTTCGGAGAGCCACTTGTTATCCAACCATGATTTAAATCCATATTGATGTAATATATTTAGAAGACAATTACAGCCAAAACAACAGGAGCAACAACATTCTTTTTAGTATTTTAAGATATTATACTAGTCACAATTTATGATTCTAACCATTATGTGTGTTGCCAATTTGATGTTTCTTTACAGCAACTATTGTGAAGTGTATGTACTGTAGTCATAATTTTAATTACAGGATTTCTGTAATTAAAAGTTTATACAGCAAGATAAATCTGATATTACAACTGCCTGACACTAAAAGCCTATTTAAGTTAATGTACAAACCACAAAACTGATGAATGAAGAGAGTTATTGTATAAGTAACACAGCAATCCATCTTTGGAACTCTATATCAACTTTTATAAAAATTTCTTAAATAAAAATACATGTCAAGACAAACTGCCTAACTTGTTTTAGTCTCAGTTTGAAAACTAACAAGAGTTAAGTTCTGCCTTGGTGTTTTAAAATATAAATAGCAAGAAGGAATTGGGTGGAGTAAGGGAAATTCAGAGAAATCTACTTGCCCCCAACACCAATCTCACTTGTTGTCCTAAGGTCCCAGAGCCAATAAAATACTTCAGAACAATACTGTTAAAAGGAGTCAGAAATCGGGGAGAATAATTATCTGGATTTTGAGCACTAGCATATTACATAATTTGCACTGACACAAATGCAGTGAGACACCTTAGTTTTCACCAGGGAGAAGAGGAAGTATTAAAATATAGCATTGTTTGGAAAACTCCAGAATATAAACAAAGTTAGCTCTTACCAGGGCTCTGATTTTCCTTTGCCCCTTTCTAGGGCAAGAAAAAAAAAAGGAAAAAAAAATCAATAAATTCCCAATCGTTTTCAAACGCTGGACAACTTTCGCATCCAGAAAGAGCAGGAAGCCTTCAAATACAAAGAGTAACCAATTTCCTTCTGAGGAGTGGGGGTTGCCAGGGGGATACCGGTACTATACCCCGGCTCCTCTCCACAAGGCCGGACTTGGAGGGGGAGGGTGTCCTGAGAACTATAACCTCTCTTCACCTTAGCTCCCAGACGATCAACTCTCGGAAGTAGTAATTCGACACAGGAAAAAAAAGAAAAAGAAAAACTCCCACAAAGTCCCTGCCGCGACATAAACTCTCTCCCAGGTCCGACTGATAATAAGATAACTGAGCTTTCCCCTATCGATTTGGCCCCACAATCCCTGGAAATCCCCCATTCGAGACCAGTCTCGCCCACACACACCTTCAGCCTAGCCAGTCTCTCAACTTGCCTCTCGAGCCTCTGCCCATCCCTCCGATTCTCACCTCAGTAGCCTTGGCTCATCTCAAATGCCTCCAGGGAGATTAGCCCAGCCCCCTTCCCACGAGACTACCGGCCCCATCCTGGGCTTTTCAGGGTGGCCCCGAACTCGCACCCAAACCTCAACCTTGTCGCTTCCACTTCTATCACCCCCCCCACTCCGGGGGCACAGTTACAGCCTCCCGCTGCAGAGGGACACTAAGCACCCTCGCGTCGGTTCTCGGGCCTCCTAGTAGCGCACAGCTCAAACACTCAACCCCACCGTCATTCGCCCTCCTTCCCTTCCCGCCGCCCCCAGATTCTTCCCCTCACATAGAAGCAGCCGCAGCCGCCGCCGCCATTTTGAACCCGTCAGACTCTCACATACACACATATTCGGCCGCCATACTGCGCCTGCGCGGCGTACCCTTCCCTCTCTGACCCCTCCCAACAAGCAAGGCCTCCCCATGCGCACGCGCGCTTTTCTCCACCTGGAGTTGAACCCTTTATAACTGCGCATGCGTATAAACGGAATCTACTTTTGGCCTAGACTTGACCAGTGGATACGCATGCGTAGTATTTATTTATTTATCCGTCTATCTATCTCTGCTTTATCCATCTCCCTTCCTCGCTCTCTTCTCTCGTCCGCTGATTTGGCCTGAGCTTTACGTAAAATTGTGGCTTTCTGTTGCGCCACCTACTGGAATATTACAATTTCCGAGGCAGGCACGTCGATTGTCTCCGCTTCACGGAGGGAGGAAGTGCTGCGAGGGAAGGTTCGATCTGCTGTTTATTCCGGAT
>JAKJMR010000193.1:888891-929852 GCA_024449315.1 Daboia siamensis
CGTGAGTCATAAAAGAGCCGAGGTTGCCTACCCCTGATCTAGTGGTTAGATCAGGTTAGAAACCAGGAGAGTGAATTCTGGTTCTAGGCATTGAAAGCCAAGTGGGTGACTTTGAACCAATCACTCTCAGCCCAAGGCATCAGGTTTTGGTGGCAAGTTTGTCAATTCCCGCCTCAATCAAACGGATCAACATCAGTTAAACTAAAAAAAAAAAAGACCTTGCTCTTGTGGGAAAATAATAGGAAGAAAAAAATCAATCCCAATGAGCAGTTATGTTGAAAGAAAGTGATAGGAATGTAGGATCAGGATTTAAATAACAACATCATTGGTGCCTAGAAAATTAGGATTCACGTTCATCGTAGAATAGTATTGTAGTGACTAACTTTAACCAGAAATTTATACCCATCTTTAAAAGAAAAATCATTTGTATTTCTTTTTTTATAATTATTGATTTTCTAATTTTACAATTAAACACTTAAAAAGCAATGTGGTGACTGGGTAATCAATGATTCCATAACATATTCCTCCTCCTCCTCCTCCTCCTCCTCCTCCTCCTCCTCCTCCTCCTCCTCCTTTAAATTTTAACACAAATCTCAAGTTACAACATCAGATATTTCCTCCCTTAATATCTACTATCTCATATTGAATTAATATAATTCTTATCGTTAGCAACTAATGATTCTTTAAATCATTTTTAAAATAAAATCATAGTTTCTTATTTACAAGTCTGTCGGGGCTTAGCAGCATGCTGAAATTTCTCAGCATTAGGGTGCTTCCTGCTTAATTGCTTGATTTGCAGAATAGCAATATTAATTGAGGACTATTTTACATTTGCCTTATTTCTTTTGAGTTTTCTACTCAGTGAACTTGCCCCAAACTAACGAGAGTCAGATCTAAGAGTTTGTTAATTTGAAAGAAAGATATTATTTTTCACTCAGTAAAACACTTGATTCAAATCATGCACAACTAACAAGATGGGCCAGTGATAACAGAGCTGGCACCATTCCAACCACCAAGAAGCCTACAATCACCAATGAACTCCAGAGAATTCAAATTTGACACAGGATATAATACTGCAAGGCGATCCCCACTTCTTGAACTGTTGCATGAAGGGTTGCTGAACTGCAAAGCAAAATGTCTGCAGGAAATATGGTCTGTACTTTAGTATTTATTTCCTTAAATGTAAAGAACGCCAACTAAAGTTATAGACAACCAACCTGGGCTATCATTTTTCCAAAATTTGATTATATGTCCTCAAGCGGTTGCTGACTCTTAGTGACCACATACTGTAAATCAATTTTCAAGATGATCTGTCCCTAACCTAGTCTTTCAGCAATCCCAAAGGTGCACTCATTGTTACAGTAAGTACCAGCTTGCTGCCAGAGAGTGCGTAATGTGTCCAAAGTCAGATAATTTGAACCTGCTCACATACCACAATAACTAGGATTTCAAAGTGCTCTATTAACAGTTTTTGCTTCATTTATTTTTGTTTTCAGATTTTGCTTTTCTTTGTTGTATTTGAAATCCCAAACCAAATCCACAATACATGATATGATAGATTTTTTTTTTCCCTATGGTATATTCAACAACTGGGTCAGTTCAGTTTCTTCAACCTGGGGCCTTCTAGATGTTTTTAATTTCAACTTAGAGCACACGTTAGGTGGACTCACAATGTCACATGACGTGTTGCGATGTATTGCAACTTTTTTTCCATTGCTGGCAGTGGGATGGGCGCAGTTTCAGCATGACAGATCTGGCCTACGGGCTGGCAGTTTGACACCTCTGGGTTAGAAGAACAGAAGAATCATATTCATTTTTATGGTTCTTTTTGACCACAAATTGTAATAACTAGTGCCTGAAGAAAAATATTGACATCATGTACATTGTGGTTTAAGTTTTTAAAGGATAGAAAGGGGAAAAAAAACATAATAGAACTTAAAGGTCACTATTAGCACTTTCTGGCTGCAGATTTCCCTTTTTATTCTATGAATCGGGACTGTCTATGAAAAATTGGGCATTCTACCTATTGTGTATCGGGTTCTGAAGTGTAGAGAAGACGCCAGGCAGATGAGTACAAGTGAACTATTGCTTTATTGGCAATCATGTCTGTATTGGGGAGTTAGGGTGTACATGCAAGCTTATATACTTTCATACATCCAATCAGATTGAACCTAACAATCCCGCCACTAAGACTCCCGCCAGAACTGTTAGAGTTCAAACATGTGAATAGTTGCTTTCCCAAAACCTAATACGCAACAGTACCCTTACTCAGATACACTAACAGCTATCCCCTCCCCCACCTCCAAGTCCTGCTATGGTGCCTCATTACGGTGGAGGATAGGGATGTTTCCAGGAGGGATGAGTGAAGAATGCCAGGAGTATATGCCATGAGTACATAATCCCAACAGGGTCATTCAAGATGTAAAAGTCCATCTGCCCAGCTAAAGCAACTAGGCTGAAGGTGCTGAAAGTGAATGATAGCTTTAATGGCAATGTCAAAGGCATCATTTCATATTGCATGGGAAAATGTAATGGTAAACCACTCCTTTTTCAAATAATTTCTGTCTATCTGGAACATTTGGTCTGAGGGATATGCTCTACATTCTTGCAATGAAACAATGTCATTGTGTGGGACTGAGGAAGCATGCCTTTTCTATTGCTGCTCCTGACTTCTGGAACAGTAGTCTCCCAGAGATGCACACACTGTCTACTCTCCTGCGGTTCTAGAAAGCTCTGGAGATCCACCTGTGATCTCAGGTCTGGGATTAAGGTGTTTATGCCCCAGTCATGTTTTATTGTTATGGTTGTTTTTAGTCTGGACTACTACGTTGTTTATATTTTTAATTGCTTTAATTATATATCTGGATGTTGTAAGCCACCCATAATTTGTTGAACTGTCATCATAAATGTAAATAATTACTGTAGTAACAACAATGTATTGGAATACCTGCAAGAAATAGTGTTTGCCTGCAAGCAAGAAGTGTTGGGACCATAAAATAAACAAAGTGATAGAAAATGAAAAAAGCTAACATTCTCTGGGACTTTAAGATTTGCAGAGTTTGTTGGAAGAAAAGCTTGTGTAAGTCCTGAGAAAGGTTAAGGAGAAGATAGGAAACAGGCCAGGGCTTTTTTTGTCGTAGAACGCACCGGAACAGAGTTCCAGCACCTTTTTTCAACAGATTTTCCAGAGTTGCGTTGAACAAAATCCTAGTCTTTTAGATACACTAAAAATTGAAGGGTTTTTTTTTCCAACTACAAAGGCAAACCTTATAGAGTAGGCAAGGCGGATTGTATGACGTGTGTGAGTTCCAGCACCTTTTTTTTTTCTAACAAAAAAAGCACAGGAACAGGCTATTCTGGAAATAGGGTCTCTTAGCTGGAATCCTTAACACCTCATATCCAATTGTTGTTATTGTTTTCATGTTTTACGATACACCATATTGAAAAAAGAAAACTTTGGGATTCAGTCAAAGCTCAGAATAAGCTCTCCGCTGTATCACAGTTTTTCTTCCAGCAGTGAAATTATTTGTTAAGGAAAGTTCTGATGGTGGGATTCCTTCTTTCTGTGTGATTTTTTTCTCTTTCCCCACAACACTTGAATTTTCCTCTTCAGTAACTAAATAGATAGAAATTCCAGATTTTGGCATTTTTTGCACTAGGTGGTAGTAGTGGTCATGGCGCTGAAAAATACAATTTATGTTATTTCTAGTTCTGCATAGAAAATAAATCTTGACATGTGGTGATGAGGGGTGGCATTGTCCTATGGCACTCTTCCCTAATCTAATGGCCTGTAGATTATTAATGATATATGCAACACAATACTTCCTTTCTCTCTGTTAATACAATCTGTGAATAAATAACATATTCAGGCACATCCAAAACTGATTTTCTCTGAGAGTTTGTTATATCTTAAAGACTTATTTAATACTAATTAATCTGAAAATGTTGGACAAAGGTGCAGTTCGATAATTTTAAATATGGTTTTCAAGGCTATTTTTCAGTCTTTTTAAAAAATAAGCAGCATATTTAAAAGTCAGTGGATTAAGGCAGGCTTCTAACATGATATACTGTGTACCCAGTTGTCTAAGGATTAGGTGTGCAGCTGGGATGGAAAAGCACTCAACTTGAAGAACCACGTTTGCAGGGTGGGTGGGTCCCTCCCTCTGACTTTGTTCCTAGATTATCAGATGTAGTCTTGTGAATGCATTTGCTGTTCTTTTCCTTAGAAAAAGTAACTGGTTGCCATCATATCTTCTTTAGTGATAGGTAAATTTAACTAAACAACAACAACTTCCTTTTTATGACCCTGTAATCCCTTAATTCGGGGTAGAGTCGGAGTAACTGGATGGAGCTGAGCATTTACTGGCCAGATGCCCTTCCTGACACTACATGGAGTTCACAGCAGATATTTTTTCTTTGCACCCTAGGAGAGAAACATCTGCCACCACCTAGGATTTAACTCTTAACTTTCTGAGAGGTGAGTGTCTTCACCACTAGACTACAATGCCACTCTGACAACAACAACACATACAAAACAGTATTTTGGGCAGCCATCCAATTTACAAATGTGGGTAAAATTACCTATTTCTTGCAAATTGCTCTATCCATAAAAGACTAAACCATCATATATACAACACCTAATGGCCAAATAAGATTAATAAGCCAGTCTATGTTGCAACTGTTGTGAATTTGAAATAATAATTATGTATATTGCACAGTATGATCAATATACCACTTCTGTAAATCCCATTAGAACATGTTAACTATATACATTCAATACATAGAAATAAAGATGCAATATGAATGTCTCCTGCATAATTTCTAGTTGTAGGATAATACCATTATTATTCTTTTCTTTGATATACTCCTTTGAGGGTTTCTTCTAATTTTTCTATTCATCTGATCCAAAATACATGGTTTTGGAATTTTTCTTTTGTGTATTATTGAAGAAAGCACTGGAGTTACTGTAGTAATGTTTTTAGGAGCACCCTAAATATTGGAACAAAATAATAATTCAGAAATACATTAGAACTACTTTCAGCAATTCATATCTATTATTGAAGCTTCTTAAGAAACATTTGTTGAGTCTACATAGTGTAGATGACCAGTAATGAGGACAAGTAGGACATTGTGCACAACTTGAACATGACTAACACTAAAAAATGTTTGTTTCCTGACTATTACAGTGAATTGCCAGGTACTTAATAAATATTATTTTTCCAGTTTTAGTCAGCAAAATAATAGAGTGCTATTGAACTGTGGTATGTAGCATTAAGCATTGTGAATTTTACATGATGTAGTGTAATCAGTGTTTGAATATCTGATGACTTTACATGATCATTGACAGTATTCCATTTTGATTTAAATATTGGAACGATCTTCTGATCTTCTTTACTATTGAAGGTGAACTGCTGTGCAGTAAATGGAATATTGAACCATTAGATTCAGGAAGCTTGATATTCTATGTAATCTTATTCTATCTATTTGCATATTGGTCCATCTCGGTAAAGTCTCCCAATATCTTTATGAGGAGATGTTATTCTAAAAGATTTCATCTCACTGGGTGGATATGAACATTTGCAAATTTTCTGGAGTCACTCAAATGATGGTCAGGTAAGGAGACAGGTTTTTTTGAGCCTTTGCCTTTGCTGTTCTTTCTTCATCCTACTCAAAGCTGCTCTTGAAGCCTCTGTGAATATGTCAGTGATATTTTCATGGTAGAGGGCTGAACACTCAAAATATGCAACTGCGTGGAGATTCCGAGCCAAGGCCTCTCCCTACAACAAAAAGAACAACATTGACATATCTTCTTAAAATTAGGGCAGGGTAGGCGATGTGTGGCTTTCTAGGCCTTGAACTGCAACTCTCATCATTTTGTACCACGGGTCATTCTTCTCACAGGTGATGAGAGTTGGAATTCCAACAACTGCTGCTGGTTCCTGATTTAAGGAGTGGGTAGAATGGGTAAAGGGCAACTTACTTACAATACTGAGCTACAACAAAGCACAGAAGGTATTTCAAGATGAGGATGCAATGGTAACCATTTGTCTGTGTAATTTCCAGCTATCAAGCCCAACTTGATGGGATCTGGCTGAATATTAGGGTAGGGAAGTGCTTTGGATTTGATTCCAAAAATGCATTTCAGAACATGGAAGGGCATAAATGTAGCATATGCCTACAATTCTTTGAAATAGCTGCAACATTTCCTGAGACCATATGCATATGCAGTCAAGGGAAAAGAAGAAGCAGCTCTAAGGAGTTGCAGACATGTTCTTTTGTACTTTCATACATTTCAAAGCATACTTTCTGTATTATTTCTGAAGTATCATTCAGCCCTGCTATTATTAGCACCTTTTGTTAGCTTTGATGAGACAGAATGTAGGCAGAACATCACCTAATGTATTATATTTTTGGAGGTAAAGATCATGGCTGTATAATGCAGCATGATTATACAGAACAGTGGGTGTCTGATTGTACTACCTTCTGGTATGTGATGGGTTCTAGTTGGTTTTGATGTAACTTCCTTAGTAGAACTTTGTCGTTCCTTAGGTCAGTTTTGCAACCAACTAGCAAAATTGGAATCCCTTTGCAGAAATGGTTTGCTTCAGGGTACCACTAAAATGAGAGACAGATGGGATTAAAAAACATCAAAAGTAGACAGATTTCAGGTATATAGAATCTGGTTTATTTTTTACTACATGTCTGAAAACTAGCAAAGAGCCTTCTATAAAAGATGTAAATCTAGAATGAATGAGTTTTTACTCAAGGAATTTGTTTTCATCAATGGTCTTTCAGTGGGAATGTACAACTGTGAAAGCTGGACTCAGAGGAAGAAGAAGAGAAAGAAAATAGACACTTTCAGATTCTGGATTTGGAGATGGTTGCCAAGAGTACCATGGACTGCAAGAATAACTAATCAGTCTGAATTCTGGACCAAATAAAGCCGATCTGTTCTACCATTTAACAAAGACTTGCACATTTAGGGCATGTGATAAAACCAGATGATGGACTAGAATAAAATGATTATGCAGGACAAAATGGAGTGAAATAGAAGAAAAGGAAGCAAACCCAAAAGCTGCATGGGTGTCCTTGGGAGAGCGGCAAGTTTTTCTGGTATAACAATTTAACTATTTTATTTACTGTAAGACACACACCTTTTCAATAGATACTAGAGCAGGCGATTTTCATTGAGCTCATACATTATGTTGGTCTTGTTACCTTTGTGAGGATGTTGTTGAAGCTGATGGGATTGGTGACATCATAACATATGATCACTGCATGGGTCCCATTATAGGACAGAGGACGGAGTCTGTCATAATCTTCCTGTCCTGCATGGAATAATGTAACATATATGTGCATTGATTAATATTTTATATATAAGTATCATTTACAACAGATATGTCAAACTCACAACATCACGTGATGTCACGTGATGTATCGGAGCTTTTTCCCCATTGCTGGCAATGGGGTGGGCGCAGTTTCGTGACATGTCTGACCCGCGGGTCGGCAGTTTGACACCCCTGATTTACAATATACTGTATGCACATTATATGTCCCTTAGCACATTTCGCTTCTCATAATAGCCACAAGTAGCCATATTAATATATAAGGTAGTATATGTCCATCCTATATAATCCCTATGTAATTTAAAGTACATGAAAGCCAAGCTGGATGACTGGTCCAGTCACTCTCTCTCAGCCTAACCCACCTCACAAGGTTATCACTGTGGGGAAAGCATGAGGAGGAAGGAGTACTAGGTATCTTTGCCACCTTGAATTATTTTTAAAAATAATAAAGGCACGGTAAAAATCTAATAAATAAAATAAATAGTATAGTCTAATACACATTGTTTTCTCAATCCATTCAGTGGAGTTTGCTTCTAATTAAATGTGTAAAAGATTGTGATTTTATGTATTTGTTGATCACCGTGTAATTTTCAGGGACCTTAAAGAACACACACACACACACACACACACTTAGTATTCTTAATGTGCTTCCTTTGTGCATAGGAGCATTCAGAGAAAAAGAAACAATAGGTAAAGGTAAAGGTTCCCCCGCACATGCGTGCTAGTCGTTTCCGACTCTAGGGGCCGGTGCTCATCTCCGTTTCAAAGCCGAAGAGCCAGCACTTGTCTGAGGACTTCTCCGTGGTCATGTGGCCGGCATGACTAGACGCCAAAGGCGCATGGAACGCTGTTACCTTCCCACCGTAGTGGTCCCTATTTTTCTACTTGCATTTTTACATGCTTTCGAACTGCTAGGTGGGCAGAAGCTGGGACGAGTAACAGGCGCTCACTCTGTTACGCGGCACTCGGGATTCGACCCGCCAAACTGCCGACCTTCTGATCGACAAGCTCAGCGTCTTAACCCACTGAGCCACCGCGTCCCTAAAGAAACAATAGTTATCTTCAAAACATTATAACCAGATAAACAACTTGCTTGAGTTGACTGGCTAGGTAGGATAAATGGTGACATTCTACCTTTACCAGATCTTTCCTTACTTAGATTTCTTTTTTAGAAATTCAGAAGTGGCAGAAAGCCACTCTTTCTCTTATTCCTTCTCCCACAATCTAGAGAAACACAATTACAACTGTTGACATGTACTGTGCAATCTTATGTTTTCTCTGCAACATAATCCCCAGGATTCAAGGTATGGAAGTGGTAGATCTTTTTTCTAGAGATGAAAGAAACACTGTTCTTTCAGCTTTGTTGAAAATATTTCTTTCATCTCCAGAAAATAACATCCAGTATCTTTGGACTGATGTTATAGGAAAATTTCAAGGTTCTAGAAATGGCCACTTTGAACTCCGAGAGATTGTCTGACATTCTCTGTAAGGGAGGTTTTGTCATTTGCTTCTTCTCCACCTTGGCTCATTTTTATATATTTTAATGAAAGGAAGCATTGAAAGGGGCTTTTTGTTACACTTGTCTGCCTCTGAAATACAGTTTCTTCAGGAAGATCTCAGTACTGTCAATAGATAGGGCAGCAGGGGAAGTGGGAGCAACCAAGGCTATAAAATGTATAAAAGTGGGGGCAACATTGAAAATGTATATTAAAAAAGTATCTTGCTTATTATGCAGTGAAGGGAAGGTTACAGGGTATCCTGAGTGATCTACCTTCTTTGTAAGAGGCAAAATGTTTCTTTCAGCCATGCAGAGGAACTGCAGGGGAATCTGTCTCAACAGATGGATTAGACTCACTCTCATTATCATCCCTAGTCAGCATGTAGGCTGTGAAGCCCAGCACACTTGAGGGACACCAGCTCTGATAAGGCAAAATGTTCATTGCATGGTAGATCACCACAAAATTTCCCTCTTGGTAAAACATTGTGATGCATAAAGAGATCAGGTGATACTACCTTCCCAAAAGAGCAGAAAGCTTTTTGCTTGTGGGCTGCGTATTTCTGTACATATGTGGATAAATGATTGTGATGTGTTTTACACACTTCCTAAAGAGAGCAACTATATTTGAACATGGTTCTTTGTCAAAATAAGCTAATACTGTAGTGAAAGATAATTCTTTAAATTAAATTCATCTCATCACCCCTACATTGCTATGTTTTAGGTTGCTTTTTTTTCCAAGCAAATAATTCTGCCGGATTAGCTGGCTTTCAATCAGTAGCCAAAAATTGTTGGCAAACCCCAGCTGCATTTAACTTCCTTCTGGAAGATGTCTCTATACAGGCAAAAGCTTGCTCATTCCTCTACTAATGCAATCTCACTGGAAAGATTTTTATTTCATTAATGCAGGCATGTTAAACAGGCGGCCCGTGGGCTGGATGCATCATGCTGAAACCGCACCCATCCCATTGCCGGCAATGGGGAAAAAGTCCCGATACGTCATGCGACATCATGTGATGTCACGAGTGTTGTGTACTGGGTTCTTTGGCGCAGGAATGAAGATGAGGTAGCTGAGTACAGGGAAAGTCATATTTTATTTTGTGCAGAATCTGTACTGAGCAAATGGCTGCAACTAGCCGCAATATATAGTCTAGCCCCCTAGGCTGCAGCCAATAGGTTTGAAGCAACCATTGCTGCCTAGGGATAGCCAATAGCAGCACTGGAGACTTGTAGTCTGGGTTGCTGGAGAGCCGTTAGCTGCTCCAGCAACCCATGTGGTATTACTAATGAGCCCAGTACATAACAGTGAGTTTGACATGCTTCCACTAATGTATCTGTTTAAAAAAACAATGCTGCCGTTTTGACATAAGCCTTACCTGCTGTGTCCCAAAGACTGATATGGACTTGCTTGTCATTAACGTGAAAGGGAACAGAATATTTCTCAAAAACTGTTGGGATACAAACCTAGAAGAAGAAGATGAAGAAAGTTACAGTTTTGCTTAATTGAATATCTCTTGAAGGATTGGTTGGTGTGATACCATCCTTGCAGGGCTAAATTTTTCTTCCACAGCATCTATTTCCTTTCACATTATTTGTTTAAGAATATGTAGGCTGCTTTTCCAAACAAATCTTTTCCTACAAAGTCTTCAAAACATTTTGAAGAATGATATTTAACCTCTCTCTCAAAAAAATTCTAGCATTAATTAACAGCATCAGAAAACAAATCCCCCCAACAACTAACAAATGCACAACACATCTGAAACAATATGTTGAATAATTAAAACAGCCAGTAGCCAACAAAAACAGATCAATTAAAAAGCTCCATTGGAGTGAGATGAGAAAATTAGCATTAGACAATCTGGAGAAATAAAAGCGTGTTTTCCTATAATAAAAAATGTAATAAATACATAGCAAGGAAATTTGAGTTCTGGAAACAATGAAAAAGCCCATTCTCAGTTGGCCCAACCTGAGTAATATCTCACTGGGAGAGGGTGCCTTGAGGAGCACCTCTAAGTGATCCATATCCCAGTTATTGTTTCACCCATGGCCTCCCTGCCACAATCCTTGAGGGAGAAAGCATATTACCCACTTGTGCTGAATTAATAGTATAAATCTGGAGCCAATTTTCATCTGACTCTAGATTACATTTGGTAAAGCAAAATCCTCAGAGTTATATAGACAGATATTTCCAAATATTTTTTTTATTTCACAAAGCTATAGGAAAGTAATTCCTTTGCTTTCCCTTCTTTTCTATCTCTGCCACATGTCACCAATCCACACTGACTTATTTTTGCAATAAAACTGATTCAGTTGTCAACGCAACATATAGATAAAAGTAACCCAGATAAGATCACTTCAGCTTAGACATGCAGATACTGATTTGTGGAGTCCTTGGTGTTCTCTGAACTTGATTGTTTACATGCAGATGTTTCATTACCCAACTAGATACATCATCAATACACTGACAAGATGTATGCAAGCAAGCAACCAAGCTCCACAATTCAGCCCTGAGCTACATACATTCTCTTCTATTGGAGACCTAATTTTTTTTGTGGTTATTTTTAAACAAATAATTTTCAAGGAAGACTCTAATATGAAACTGTTAAATTATAAACTAATATTAAATTCTATAGCCTGCATCAGTGGAATATTATATTATATTATATTATATTATATTATATTATATTATATTATATTATATTATATTATATTATATTATATTATTATTTACATTACATTACATTGGGCGGGATGTAAAAATTGTATTGCTAATAGCTAATTGAATAACAATGAATATATGTTATTGCCAAGGATATAGAATTCAGTCCCGTGGTCAAATCTGATTTCCAAGGTTATCCCATCTTTCTGGCAGGCTCTGAAGTAAGGCACTGCACACACCCCCGTGAGTGCATCACTTCCCCTGACGACACCTTCACCATAATAAAAAAGGACCAATTAGAGAACACCCATTGAACCATCATTAACATTTTAAAGGAATCCAGTTTACTAGAGAAGAAAAAACCCAACAACTTGCTACCCATCCTGGACATTTTGATCAGCAGGGACCACAATGGCAAACTAGAAATGCAAGTCTACAGAAAAACCACTCATACAAACCAGGTGTTCCACTATCAAAGCAACAATCCAACCTCCCGCAAGAGAAGCTGCATAAGGACTTTATTTAGAAGAGTCCAAACACACTGCAGCAACCCACAACAGCAGAAAAAGGAAATAAAGCATCTATACAACATATACCAACAAAATGGATATCCACACAACTTTATCAAAAAGTACCTGACCACTCAACTCAACCCAACCCAGCACAGCCAATACAAACCCTAAAAAGAATTTCATTGCCATACATCAAGAATATCTTAAAAACCACCAACAGAGTATGACAATCACATGGAATCAGCATAGCACACAAGCCAACTTAAGCCCTTCAAAACATCCTAAGCAAATCAAAAGACCCAACAACCCCAAAAGGAAAAACAGGAGTCATCTACAACATACAATGTAAGGACTACAATAACCACTATGTAGGACAAACAGGCAGAAGACTGGCAGAATGCGTCCACGAACATGGATGTATGGGTAGTTAGACATGGACTAAGTGCTTACTGTTTTCTCATCATATATACATGTAGCGTATACATCAATGGGCCTAATGAAATAGATTTTACTCAATGAAACTTTATACTGTAACAAATGAACTAATGTTAAAGTGTCACAAGATTCTTATTTCTTTTATGTAACCAATGCAAAATCTAACTTTAAATAGTACAGGTAATCTATTTGTCCAAAGGTTCTAAGTCAATTCTGAAATACAATAAAGCCAACTTAATTGATTTTCTTCCTCTTTTCTTTCTGCAATAACCAGATTTGTTTGTACTTGTCAAAATAATTTTTATTTCAGGAAGTTTTCAGTCAAATATTTTGTGTTCTATCCAAATCCTAGCTCCCCATTCCACTATCTAACAAAATGAAATTTAATGGTGAAAAAAGTAAGGTTCTACATCTAGTCAAGAAAAAACAAATGCACAGGTACAGTATAGGTGGTACCTTGCTCAATAGTATTAACTGTGAGAGGGATCTCAGAGTCTTAGTGGACAATCACTTCAATATGAGCCAGCAGTGTGCCGCAGCTACCAAAAAAGTCAACACAGTGCTAGGCTGCATTAACAGAGGGATAGAATCAAGATCACGTGAAGTGTTAATACTACTTTATAACACCTTGGTAGGGCCACATTTGGAATACTGCATCCAGTTTTGGTCACCACGATGTAAAAAAGATGTCGAGACTCTAGAAAGAGTACAGAGAAAAGCAACAAAGATGATTGGGGGACTGGAGGCTAAAACATATAAGGAATGGTTGCTTAGGTATGTGTAGTTTAACGAAGAGAAGAGTGAGGGGTGACATGATAGCAGTGTTCCAATATCCCCGGGGTTGCCACAAGGAAGAGGGAGTCAAGCTATTCTCCAAAGCACCTGAAGGCAAGAGAAGAAGCAATGGATGGAAACTAATCAAAGAGAGAAGCAACCTAGAACTAAGGAGAAATTTCCTGACAGTTGGAACAGTTAATCATGGAACAACCTGTCTCCAGAAGTTGTGAATGCACTAACACTGGAAGTTTTAAAGAAAAGACTGGACAAAAATTTTTCTGAATGGTATAGAGCAGACATGTCAAACCCGCGAAGTCATGCGCAATGTATCGGGACAGTTTTGCCATTGCCGGCAATGGGGTAGGTGTACGGCTTCCGGATCTTTGACATCCTTGGTATAAGGTTTCCTGCCTGAGTAGGGGGGTTGGACTAGAAGACCTTTAAGGTCTCTTCCAACTACTACTATTATTATTAATCCTGTTCTGCTGTACTTAGCATATCAGTGGCAATTAGAAAAATGCTGTAGTTAAGTAAAATGAATTTAGTTAGTGCTGGAAAAAAAAAAGTGCTGGAACTCACACACATCATACAACCCACCTTGCCTACCCAAACCACATGGTCCAACCCAGCCAACCAAGCCACACTCTGACTGTGGTGGTCTGGTATCTCATGGCTCCTCCTAGAGGAGGCAGACAGTGCCGGAGGGGACCCCACTCACACCGTACTGCCAGTGGGGCATTTTCAAAAGCAAACCAGGATAAGAAGGGGAACAATAGGAAAAGAACACAACTCTGGAAAATCTGTCAAAAAAAGGTGCCGAAACTCTGTTCCAGTGCATTCTATGACACAAAAAGCCCTCAATTCAGTAGTATTATTAGTACCTTTGGTTAGAGTCTATATCCAACAGAAAAACTCCAGAAAGATTTGCTACCACAATGCTTCAGCTATTTTTCCATGAGAAAGGAAGAAGAAAGTTCCAGGTATAACTGCTATGAGAATTTAAAACATTTCAAATTTAAGAAAAATAGTAGGCTTGATAGGATCTATTCTGCAGAAACTATATTTGAATAAATTATCTTGAATAAGAAATATCTTGACAAAAGGAAAGATCTGGCAGTAGGAAATGTGAAGTTGATGTTATGGATAAAAGAAACTTACCTTAGGGAATTCTCTTTTGACAAAGACCATGAGCATGGACGTTTTCCCACAACCTCCATCTCCTATTACCACCAGCTTGATCTCAGTAATTCCTCTGGTCTCTTGTTTGGACCCTGACTGCCCTGGAGCCTCTTGACTTCTTTGCATGTCTAACAATTCCCAGGACAAGGTCAACAAGGTCTTTTTGAATGATCTAAGAAAATGAGCCATGAGGTACCAGATGCCTCTTCTTTCTGAGTAGTTTTCTAGTCTCACATTGCTGCTTATTTCCTGTCCTTCTGTAGCTTAAAATCAAAGTGTTCAGCATAGCAACTATAGGTCATAGAGTCTAGGATTAGGTGTGGTTGGAATGTGAATAGAGTGGCTGGCACAAGGAAGAAAAAGCAAACAGGAAGGCTGTTACAGAAGCAACCACCCCTTGTATGACAAAGCATGGAAAACATAACGATAAAGGATAGATAGAGGATAAAAATATGTTATAAAATAAGAACTCATAATGCTGCCTTAAATTTGCCCCCACCTTTTAAGTTATTTTTAAGTTATTTTAAAATGTTAAATAGGTAGTTCAAATGCAAATAAGATATGCTAACATTCATCAGTGGGTTAGGACGCTGAGCTTGTCGATCAGAAGGTCGGCAGTTTGGCGGGTCGAATCCCGAGTGCCGCGTAACAGAGTGAGCACCTGTTACTCGTCCCAACTTCTCCAACGTAGCAGTTCAAAAGCACATAAAAATGCAAGTAGAAAAATAGGGACCACTCCGGTGGGATGGTAACAGTGTTCCGTGCGCCTTTGGCATCTAGTCATGCCGGCCACATGACCACGGAGATGTCCTCGGACAAGCGCTGGCTCTTCGGCTTTGAAACGGAGATGAGCACTGGCCCCTAGAGTTGGAAACAACTAGCACGCATGTGCGGGGGAACCTTTACCTTTTTTAGATGCTAACATGTGAATGCAAATAACAGGTAAACAGCTATACTGTGTCTTGGGAGAACATGTGTAATTATTTGTAATTACACAATCTGGTCATTTGTAATTATTTACACAATAAGAAGCATTTCTGATTTATATATGTGTCACATATTTGTGATTACTTATAAGCTCCACTTCAATACACAGTGGAATAAGAAATGAAGCATGAATAAGAAATAGTGTATGTACAAAGACCTCATTTAAGCGGGAGTAGTGTACATTGAAAAGAGGTGTCAAAGGGAAATAGTGCATATGCAAAATATTATACAGTATTCAGAGATCTGTGCATGTACATGATATTAATCCTATATCCACATTTATGCTTGCCCATAGTTCTTCAATCTTTTGATCCAAAATTTATTTTTGAGAAAAACTGATTGCTTCAAGATTCCCTGACAGGATGGACAGAAGCTTGTTGACTTTGCAGACCAGTGCTCTGGGCAGTTATTCCAGATACAAAGAGGTACCAGGTCAAAGGTGGCTTAGCCTTCCTTGAACTCAGTGCTTTGTTTGATGAGGACCTGTAAACCAGAAGAGGTTGATCCAGGAGAATTTAGTCTATTTCTGTTCTTTCTCTTGCATTCTTCTTTTAAGTTCAGCAAAAATGCACTGCTCTGTTAATCTTAATGGGCCATTAATCTCGCCCCCAAGGCAAGTAGTTTGCTGTTATCACCACAAGATACTCTGATCCTCAAAACCAGTCTTTAAAAAAAGGCTTGAATGAATGGAAGAGGCACAAGGAAATGTAAAATTAAAGTTTTTATTTGTAATTTACACAATTTAAAAACTATAAGGCCACCTTTTCTGTTATAAGAAACTCAATAATTGAAATGCATCTAAAACAAAGATTAAGTAAGTACAGTATATAAAGTAGAAAATAATATTGTTCAGAAAACAGCATCTAGAGAAATGCTATACTTTGATTATAATTGGACAGCCAGAGGTTTAGACTGGATTTGGCAATCTTATCCACCTATGAAGTCCTTCTCAAAGAACTGGGATAAACAATGTTGTTTGGTGTTATAGACATCTCAGGATGTAAACTATTCCAAGTAAAACTACCTTTTACAATTAACTAATGGTGATTTAATCAATGCCAATTATTTCTAAAGTATTCCACAGGATAGAACTGATTTGTTTTGTAAAGTGCCTTTTGTCTTGTATGTTTAATATAGCAGAGAGGAACCTCACTAGTCCAACTTCTACTAGACTTATTTGCAGGTCAGAGAAAGTTTTATTTATAATACAGCTAGTAGAATTTACAGTAATATGCACTTTTTACAATCAAGTCTGTAAAAAAGTGATAATCAAAGAAAGAGATGGAGTATACAACCCCCTTGCATGGTATATTCATAGCATGGTGATGATTAAAATAATACATGGCGTGGGCCAAATAGAAGTGAAGATGTATCTCTCATTCTCCTAAACTTGAGTCTTTCATCCAATTGAAACTACATAGTAGAAGACAGGCAAAAGATAAGTATTTCTTTTCTCTTTCTCTTTCAACTCACAGCAAGACTCTGGAACTTGTCACCAGAAGATATGGTGAAGGCTATTGGAGGGGAATAGTCAAATAAAAAAAGAAAAAAAAGAAAAACAAGGCATTTTGATTTCTTGAATTCCAAGAATCAAAATCAGCATAGGGCTGGGTACAATCAACAATTATTTTTCAAGGAAACTATTAATATATAGTCATGATTTAGACATACAGTAATTTACTGTGCAGATGCAGTTCCTTTGGGGATAGGCAATGGTGACTCAACTAGAATTGCCAGTTTGCAGCTTTTCATTTAATTTCCCTTTGAAAATTATGAGGACTTAGAATAGCTTTTGCTGCTTGGGTACTCCAATTAAGTAGTCACTTATCTTACTGTAAAGCAGAACTGGAGCATACAGCAAATTAGGTCAAGATGGTGGGAAAGAAAAATATACATGCATACTCTCCATCAGGAGGGAGTATGTATAAAAGGCAGTACAAATTTTCTGAGTTGCAACCAGCTGTAGAATCTATAATCAAAGTCAGAGGTGGAACTTGCAGTGTTATGACTCATAGCACAACATAGCTTATCAGATGGAAGATTCTGGATCATACCTTGGTCACTCCCAGTGTATAAATTGCAGTGCTGATTCATTATTCATCAGCATGGCCAATCCCAGATGAAATTATTTACAATTTTTTCCTGCTTCCCTTTTTCCTACCTTATGTCATGTTCCAAAGCTCCAAGGTTAATTGGTTTTTATGTTGCAGTTGTAATAAATTTGAAGGAACTAAGATGTGTGGTTTGGATTAGCTTTTCACTGTTTCATTTTGGTTTAATATTTCTATTTTTATTAATAAGATATTGAGAAGTGAATTTAAGATGTGAAAGTAATGTTAAATTATGTATCAGTAATTTGGAGCCAATTGATCTGTGATGGAGCTTTGTGTATATCAGTTTTAGGATATATCAAAGAAGATAATAATGTGCAGGTGAAAAGGAAAATCTTGGATTAAAGAAATATATTATCAGCATTTGAACTGACCCTGTAGAGATGTAGCAAAAGAGTGATCAACATGGCTGTATGTTGTTAAATTTTACAATGTTATGTTGTTAAAAAAAATCCTACTTTCTAATGTCACTCTCGTGGGAGGGAAATTTGTCCAAGATGTTTGTATTGCCTGTCTTGCAGAAGTAGCTGCATACACACAAACACACCATTCAGAATCATACTGAGGCTATCCCCTTCACCTACTTCCATGTAAAGCTCTTCAGGCTGGTTCTTGGTCTGTGGCACTAAAGCCTTTACATGCATACCTTCCTGCAAATTCCATGGGGGAGGAAGTTATGCAATTTACAGGTGATTTTCAATTCATATGCCCTCACTGAGGAGGTAGCAGGAAAGAGATCTCAAAAACCAAGCCCTGACTATGTTGCATTGGTGGACTCATAGTGGGAGTCCTCGGGCTCACTGTGTACAATTTAAGAAATATTAATAGCCTGGCTTGCACACTGGCTAACCTTAATTGGACATCACTAAACTAAGAGCTAAGGCAGGAAACAACCCTTGAAAATGGGCAGCCAGTAATTATTTACTAAGGCAAAGCATGGCTGTGAAGAATTTTGGGGCCTGTGCAAACCTCATTGAAAGTTCACAGGAAGTGACATCAAACATCTAAAAGAAACGGCAGAAAATATTGGACACCATAAGTTTATTTTCCACCTACAGTACCAGAACTTTTCCCCTGGCTTCTAGACTTTCAGGGGGTGAAAGCTACCCTTTTGTGAGCCACTGCAGACATCTTTTTCTGTGGCCTCTATCAGTGTGTTCCCCTCTATCAGTGTGTTCCCCTATCAGTGTGTTTAACAGTTTAAAAACCTGGTTCCCCATATCCTGGAACCCTCCCATAGAAGCACCCATTAAGTCTCCCTGAGCAGATTAATTCTTAATCTTTTGCCAGTAAAAGTGTATCACCCACACTTATATGGCACAAAGGGAAGATTGTTGGAAGTCAGCACCCACCCTCTCTCCTAGAGAAGAAAATATTTTGGGGGATATTAAAAAGGCAGAAACCAGCCCCCAGTTTCCCTGCCCCGAGCAGAAACTAGCTTTTAGAAATGCAGATTTGATAATCCATTCAGGAAGACTGAAGGCAGGAAGGCTGGAGCTAAGGGGATTAGAAAAACAAAGACTCCAAGGACAGGAACATGATTTTTAGGACACAATAGGGTTAAACCCACCATCATTAAAATAACAAAAGGGCACACTCAAGCTCAGGTCAAAGTACATTGCACAGGAATAGGAAGAACCTCAAATACAAAGGTCAAGAAGGTATTAAAATCCACCTCCTCCCAACTCCATTTTGGTCAGCTATCCCCAAACTGTGTGCTGTTGCTGTTCCGCTCTTCAATAAACAAACCTTATTTCCAAGCAGCCTCCATTTTTATTTCTCGTATCTTAGCCTCCATTTTGTTTACTCCCGGCTTGGACTGGACCTGATGATTTTTCTTTCAACAACTATCTTTTATATTCATACTGTGACTTGATTAAAAAAAATACCTACATCAAATAATCAATTAAGAAAAAGAAAAAAGACATTCCCTCTCACTTCTGACCCCAAAAGCTTATTAGGCCCTGACTAGGAAATGGCTCCTCAGTATGATCTCTGGCCTTATCTTACAATATTTTCATTAAAAAAAAATTACACGGAATTTAAGTCATCTCTCTCTCTCTTTTCTCCTTAAAGAATGACCTTGGATCCCATACACGCTCTTTGGTATTCTCAAAAAATAAAAATAATGCCCAGTGATTTATTTGAAAGTGTACCCTCCTTTCCCTTGTATCCTACAAGGGAAATATAAACAAAGATACAAAAGAACATTCATCCTGTAGGCTAGAAGGAGTGGCAAACAGCAAGTTCAACAGCATGCTTCCTAGTAAAAGCCTATTTTGTGATTGAGCATGGCTAACTTGATCACCGTTTTATGAGAGAACTCACAATATACTCTCAAAAGTCTGAACGTGCCTTTGATCTAAAATGTTTTGAAACTTTGAAGGCATAACTTCAAGAAATTTTGGGAATTGGTAATGAGGGACACCTCTTAGGTTTTCAACTTCAAAGTGTGTTTTCAACTTCAAAATTCCCAGAATTTCCTAGCCACCACCTTAAGTTGCCAAGGTTTGGAAATCCTGCAATAGGGAGAAGCAAAACTAGTGGGTGCCCAGGCCCCAAGGCATACAGAACCTTATAGGTTAAATCAACACTTTGAATTGTACATGGAAACTTTTTGGGTCAGTGGGGTAGAGCCAGAAACACCAATGTAGTACGACTGGAGTAGTGCTCACATACCAACATATGGATTGCTGCATTGGGGGCCAATTGTAGATCTTCATAGGCAACCCCATGTAGACTGTTTTACAGTAATCCAATTAGAAGGTGACAAGGGCATGAGATACTACCCTAGTTATCTCTATCTATACTTGATCAGCAATGTTTAATGTCTTAAATGTTATATTTTTATACATTAACATCTGTGAATTGATAATATAGTCTTGCAGGCAGAACTGTCAAAGATCAATTCTTTGTATGACTCTTTTTCTGAGTTTAAAATGAATGAATCAGTTTTCTGTCTATCATGCATATGAAGGACAGAAAAATATACTGTAAAATTCAAATGTATTTATTTTTAAGACACTGTATAACTACTGTTATTGCAATTCTGAAAAGAAAAATTCTACTTTGGAATTAAACTGATGTCCACATGATGGCAGCAAAGCCTTGAATATGGTTCATAGCATCACTATGAAAAGCCTACTTACAGGTTAGTTTTCTTTCTTCTGCAGAGCTTCCCACATGTTGCTGTTAAATACATCAGTTTCAGATATTTGCTGATGGGATCTTATACATGAGAGTAGCAGTTCCATGAAGGAGAATTAATGTATTTTTCCAGCAGTGAAACTGCAATATTTCAAAATGATGTATGTACTCTACTGTAGCAGTAAGAATGTTATGTCCTCATACTTCAAAATCTGCACAAAAAAAAGCTGAATTCTCTTTCTAGCTGAAGAAATTTTAAAAACTGAAATAGTTTCCATTTCTTTTCATATCACTATGTACACAACTGAATAGTACAGTGACCATATTTACTTTAATATAAAGGATAGTCCTTTATTTCAGAAAGCTGTCATTTAGATTTATTTCATGTAATTATTCATTTTCCTGGTTTTGCTTTTGTAAAGAAGTTATAAACAATTACTTTTTTATAATCCCTTTGAACCTCTTTCAGATTTGCCCCTTTTTCAGGTTTGTCATTTATTTTTTCCAAGAAAATATGGTTAGCAATTACATTGTTCAAAAAGAATTTGTTTGCACAAATAAAAATGTTCAAATATTGACACTCAGGACTTTAGAAGGGAGGGCAAAAGAATCATGGAGTGGCTGTGTAATTGAACTCTTCCTTCTTTCTTACACATAAAAGGGCTGGGGCTTATCGTGGCTGCCATCTTCACTTTCCATCTTTTGTTTTTAAAGATATCTTTATTATATTTAATTAACAATCAGTAAAATACAAATTAACATAAAGGGGAAAAGGGGGAGGGAATAACAGGACAGATGAAAATGTGACCACAGAAATCAAAGAAATGTAAAACAAAAGTGATTTCCAACTTTTTTCAATACAAAGATAAAAATATAACAACCTTTCACTAGTTTAAATGAATATTCAGTAATTAATCTATCTTAAAATACTAATAGCAACACTCCAAGAACCCAATATTCAGATTATATTTTTCTAATCCTAACCACAATATTTCTCAAGTCGGATCAGATTTAATTCTCAAATCCCAAAGTCAAAAGTTGATTTCTCTCTTTATCTTGTAAGAAATTTAACAGTGGTCTTCAAATCGTAGAAAATTTAGTCATATTATTTATGTCTTCTCTCCCCATACCCACAGATACACTTGATTTACATACAGTACTGACTTCAACTACTGTATGCATTTTGGGAACCATGGGACATTCACTACAATATATCTGGAGGGAATTAAATTGGGGAGGGTGCTTAAAATGAGTAGCAAATACATCGGAACATTAAATTTTGGCATCACTTTCTGTGATTTTCTCTTTATATGAGAAAAGGTCTTCAGCTACAGTTTGGTTTCTTATTTATTTAATTCAGTTTGTTTCCTGTCTTTACTGAAGTTGAATAATGAAGAGGGCTAACTACACAAATCTGCATAAATGTTGTTGTTGTTGTTAGTTGTGAAGTTGTGTCCGACCCATCGTGACTCCATGGACAATGTTCCTCCAGGCCTTCCTGTCCTCTACCATCTCCTGGAGTCCATATAGGCTCACGCCTACTGCTTCAGTGATTCCATCCAGCCACCTCATTCTCTGTCGTCCCCTTCTTCTCTTGCCCTCAATCTTTCCCAGCATTAGGCTCTTCTCCAGTGAGTCCTTCCTTCTCGTTAAGTAGCCAAAGTATTTGAGTTTCAACTTCAGGATTTGCCCTTCTAAAGAGCAGTCATGGTTGATCTCCTCTAGGACTGACGGGTTTGATCGCCTTGTAGTCCAAGGGACTCCCAGGAGGCTTCTCCAACACCATAGTTCAAAGGCCTCCATTCCTTGGTGCTCAGCCTTTCTTATGGTCCAACTTTCACAGCCATACATCACAACTAAGAAAACCATGGCCTTGACTATACGCCCTTTTGTTGGCAGGGTGATGTCTCTGCTTTTTAGTGTGCTGTCTAGATTTGTCATGGCTTTCCTCCCCAGGAGCAAGCGTCTTTTAATTTCTTGGCTGCAGTCCATATCTGCTCTTGGAGCCCAGGAAAGTAAAATCTGTCACTACCTCTGTCCATAGTTCTTCAGGCATTCTGTCTACCAGATCTATTTCCTTAAATCTATTTGTCACCTCTACTGTATATTCGTCAGGGATATGATTTAGTTCATACCTGAGTGGCCTAGTGCTTTTCCCTACTTTCTTCAGTTTAAGCCTAAATTTTGCAATGAGAAGCTAATGGTCTGAGCCACAGTCAGCTCCTGGTCTTGTTTTTACTGATTGTATAGAGATTCTCCATCTTTGGCTGCAAAGCACATAGTCAATCTGATTTCTGTGTTAACTGTCTGGTGATGTCCATGTGTAGAGCCCTCTCTTGGGTTGTTGAAAAAAAGTGTTTGCTATGACCATTGTTTCCTCTTGACAAAATTCTATCAGTCTGTGCCCTGCTTCATTTTGTACTCCATGGCCAAACTTGCCTGTTATTCCAGTTATCTTTTGGCTTCCTACTTTAGCATTTCAATCCCCCAGGGCTTCATAGAACCGGTCAATTTCATTCTCTTTAGCACTGGTGGTTGGGGCATAAACTTGGACTACTGTGATATTTAATGATTTGCCTTGGGTTTGAACAGAGATCATTTTGTCATTTTGGGGATTGTATCTCAGTATTGCTTTTCCTACTCTTTTATTGACTATGAAGGCTACTCCATTTCTTCTGAGGGATTCTTGCCTGCAGTAGTATACCTGATGGTCATCTGAATTAAATTCACCCATTCCTATCCATTTTAGTTCACTGATTCCTAAGATGTCGATGTTCAGTCTTGTCATCTCTTGTTTGATCACGTCCAGTTTGCCTTGATTCATGGATCTTACATTCCAGGTTCCTATGGAGAAAAAATCTTTACAGCATCGGACTTTCCTTTCACCACCAGACGCATCCACAGCTGAGCATCCTTTCGGCTTTGGCCCAGTCGCTTCATTCTTTCTTGTGCTACTAGTACTAGCCCTCTGCTCTTCCCCAGTAACATATTGGATGCCTTCCGACCTAAGGGGTTCATCTTCCAGCGTCATATCGTTTTGCCTTTTGGTACTGTCCATAGGGTTTTCATTGCAAAGATACTGGAGTGGGTTGCCATTTCCTTCTCCAGTGGATCACATTTTGTCAGAACTCTCGGCTATGACCTGTCCGTCTTGGGTGGCCCTGCACGGCATAGCTCATAGCTTCATTGAATTACGCAAGCCCCTTCATCATAACAAGGCAGTAATCCATGAAGGGGTCTGCATAAATATAAGTAGAAAAACTATTTGGCAATCCCAAAATACAAATGTGTAAAGGCTAGGAGAAAGAGATGCATCTTAATTGGTCTTCTAGAAGTGGAGGAACCAAAGGCAAGTCCTCAGACAACCTTTCCAATAAGCAGAGAGTTGAACTTGGCTACTTTAAAGAAATCCTGCTAAGATTCTTACAATGTAAACCTCATGGGATTTCTATAATAGGTATAATGATTTTAGAAAAGTATAATAATAGATCAAAGTGACTGCATAGTTCACCCAGTGCTATCTGGGTTGCAAAAACCTGCACGGTTGTCAGTGAATGGCAGGATAGAGTTACTTTGCTGCCATATAGTAATCATTTTGGTTTTGGTGATCCAGATTTAATATTGTAACCTTAAAGGAACTTTATATAGTCAAAGGATTTTTTTCCCTATGCACTTTGCAAAGTATTCAAGGTTGCTCTTTACTATAGAAGAGATTTTTCTGGAACAAATTCCTGGTCAACCACATTTCTGAATAGGTGAGATTGAAATTTGGGCTGTAGGGGGAGATCATGAAGAAGGTTCAGGCTCATTAAGCCACCAAAGATTTATGGTCTGTTAGCAAAAAATAGCTAAAGTTGACTCCTTTTATTTTTAATGGCATTGGTTGCCATTGTCCTCTTGGGAGATATCTTCTTGACCGCCCAGCCTAGGCTGCAGCTTTATTATCACTTAACTGAATCCCATTCAAATACTAATCAGACTTTACCTTGCTTAGCTTTTGAGCCCACAAACGAATCAACTTTATGCTGCTAACATGCCAAATAAAACTAACATTCATAGCTCACATGCTGCCACCTGTTGAGATGGAATCGAAGGGAATGGAATGGAACAGAACAGAACATAATAGAATAACAGAGTTGGAAGGAATCTTGGAGGTCTTCTAGTCCAACCCCCTGCTTAGGCAGGATACCCTATACTATTCAGATAAATGGCTGTCAAATCTCTTCTTTAAAGCCTCCAGTGATGGAGCACCCACAACTTCTCAAGGCAAGCTGTTCCACTGATTAAGTGTTCTAACTGCCAGAAACTTTCTCCTTAGTTCTAGGTTAAATCTCTCTTTGATAAGTTTTCATCCATTGCTTCTTGTTCTATCTGGGTAAACATACCCAGTTCCTGCAACCATTCTTTATAAATTTTACTTTCCAGTCCCCAAATCATTTTTGTTGCATTTCTCTGGACTCTTTCTAGAGTCTTAACATCTTTTTTGTATTGTAGCAACCAAAACTGGATTCAGTATTGCAAGTGTGGTATTACCCAGGCATTATAAAACAGTACTAACACTTCATATGATCTTGATTCCATTCCTACACATATTCCTAGGACTATGCTGGCTTTTTTGGTGGCTGCAGCACACTAATGGCTGATATTTAAGTGATTGTCCACAAGGACTCCTAGATCCCTCTTGCAGTTACTGTTATCGAGCCAGGTACCAGTCTTAGGATTTTAGGAATTGTGAACTTTGTATTGCAGGGCTCCATCCCTTTCCCAGTAGTAGGCAATTCCAGTTAGTAATTTGGAAAAAGATTGGTTGGAAGCAGGTGGTAGAAAGCTGTTGATTGGCAGTTGGGTGGAAGCAATTGTAACAGTTAGAAGCAATTGGGTGGAAGCACTTGGAAACAGAAATGGTTGGAAGTGGTTGTTTATTAGTAAGATGTCAGGCTTCATTGTTTTTCTGCTGTTCAGTACCCATATGACACCTCTGATTCAAGGTAAGGTATTGTTTGATCCCTGAAGGCTATAAAGAACTAGATGAAAAAGAACAAATTGTGTACAAAAAGCTATATTTTTGCAAAGTGCAGTTGCCATTTCTCCAGAAACTATCTTGCTCTGTAGGGCTTTGTTTATGACTCTGAATGTGGGGACAGTCCCCCAGAAGGAATAATCCCACAAATAAACCTATCTGGTTTCAGCTTGTATTCCATTTGTGGCCCATCCCAGAATGGGAGGCTCTGATAACAATATCTCATACCCTATTCACTTATAGGATATTCCATTGCAATGCACCCCACTTGGTATTTTCTTTAAAGGCTCTCTGAAAATTACAACTGATGTTAAAAAAAAAGCAATGTGTTTGCTGATGACTCAAAGCCTTGCAACCAAATAACACTAATTCTCTAGGTATTGTACTGGCTATTAGTAGGCTTTCGAGTACAATTCAAAGTAACCTGTAAAATGTTTTGTGGCATGTTGCTTGTATGTTTCCATCTTCTTCAAATAGAAAAGATCCATCTGGTGTATTTGCCTCAAATACGGACGTTGAAGGTTTCCCTCTTTCTGTGAAGTTCAAAACAAGGGTGCTTTTCTACAATATTTCCATCCCAGAAATCTCAAAGACACTCTTCCTGATGGCATCTAGGAAGGCAATCAAGGCACAGCTGTTTCACAGAGCTTTTAATCTATAGCTTTATAGCTTTATAGTTGCTGCTAATCAGGGGACACGTCAAGTAGACAATTTATGGCTTTTGCAATATATAGTGGTGTTTATGATTTTTATCAGTTATATTGTAAATGACTGACAGTCTTTTGAGGAACTGGGTGGTAAATAAACGCTGCAAACAAAAAGCAAACTGGTTATCTGTGGCATCTAAATCAGCTAAAAAGGACTGTACAACGTGTTCATTTATAACTGATCTTTTTAAATGTTGGTTTCAAGTGCATCCCTAGCAGAAATAAAGCATTTCACTTGAAAGCTGTCTCTTGATGAAAGCATTTCATCATCATTAAATGCATGAGGGTTTTTTTTTAATCATTCTTTTTTTAGTCACATGTCGTAATTTATAATTAGGAAGTCTTGTTTTGCTACCAGTTCAATTATGTCAAGGCTTTCTTGGATTTCCCCCCCCCCCCAAGAAGTGAATAAAATATAAAAATATAAGCATATACTACATATACTAAGGCCTAGCTGTAGATTGTGCAGGGTCTTGCTGGTTTAATGGAATTGATCAAACTGAAACTGTTCTAGAAATAAACACTAATTTCATGATTTTATCCTGAAAAATTCCAGATTATCTCTTTGTACGTACTAATACTGATATGTGTAAGAACATCAATACTTAAATCATAGTTCTCTGATGTGATAGAAGTTAACTTTGCATGCACTCCCTTTTTAGTATATACTGTAGAATTTAGATCCAGAAATACTTGAGCTTGTAGAGCAGGGGTGTCAAACTTGCAATGTCCCAAAGTGACGTGACGTATCTAGTTTTTTTTTCCATTGCTGGCAATGGGATGGGTGCGGCATGATGCATCCGGCCCATGGGCTGGCAGTTTGACACCCCTGTTGTAGAGGCAGAAAAGAATTTCTCTCTCTCTCTCTCTCTCTCTCTCTCTCTCTCTCTCTCTCTCTCTGTGTGTGTGTGTGTGTGTGTGTGTGTGTGTGTGTGTGTATTGCACAATAGCAAAATACTATTTTTCTGTATCTAGGCAGCAATTTATTACAATGTGGCTAAATGATTTAATGAATATCCAGGACATGATGTGTGTATGTATAATTGTATGTGTATTTGTATGTGTATGCATGCATGTATGGATAGATTTTTTTTCCTGGAAGTTCTTGTTGCATTCCTTTATATCTTCTTGCCATTTTAGCAGCATTATCACGGGACACCTCTCTGCCCTTACTGAAGTCATTAACCTAACTGTATTTTTCCTTAGTTTTGTTGAATGAAATTGTCTTTGAACAGTATCTAATTTGGTTACTGAATGCCTACTTTGATTTTCCAAATGAGCCCTTCCATTGTTGAGCCTCCAAGAGACCTTTCTGCATCCAAAATGAAATATCGTCTTCATTCAAGATACACCAGAAATGTGTAATATTCACTTCTGTATAATATGTATTACAAGGTAAATGACTACAGCTGCTGTAAACCTCATCAGCTAACAGTATTAGGTCTCTTCCTGTTCATTGTAGTTACATAATTAATACTCAGTATTTTTCCTCCTTAAACTGGTGTTTTAATCCTGTGTTCCAATATTACCAGGTAATTTGCACATGAAGAATACAACTATAATTGAATGTTGGTGGGTGGGATATATGTTCCTGTAACTATGCTCTCTCCACTTCTTAGAAATTGTCTGCATTTCTCTTCCCTCTTATATTTCTGAGTCAGTGGCAAGCTGTTGGTTTGTTGATCAGAGTGCAGCATATTTATATTATTTGCATAGGACTCAAGAGGCAAAAGGGCAGGCCAAGAATGTCCATACCAAGTACAGCCCCACATCCATTTTCCCCAAGGGTCATTTCAACTTTGCTGTGTCTGTGAAGTTCATAGAATTTCTGTATTTGTATTTTAATTATGTTGTTTTATAAATACTTTATTAAAATTACAATAACTAAACTGTTCAGACTTCTCTTTAACCATCTGTTTGAGCATTTTTTTTCAGCCTTTGTATGCTGGCCTTTGCCTGGCCTCTTTCCCCCTAACTATAATGTTATCTCTTAAAACAGCATTACTTAAAAATGATCACAGAATAAAACTGATGTGAGAAAACGTATTAGCACATGTTTTCAATGATATTTCTTCTTTTTTTATTTTTTTCAATCAATTTGTAACAGTTGCTTCCCAGAGTGATAAACATCCAAGAGATTGTCCTGTAAAAGCTTGAAAGCATTCCTGTTATCAGTGGAGAGACATGCCTCCTTGCTGGTTAATTGAAAGTCTGTGCAAAAGGAAAAGAAAGTATCTGCCCTAATGTACACAGACAAATTCAGATAACCTTTATTGTCATTTTTTTTCCTGTGGGCACAATGGCATACATTAAAAATGAAATTTAGTTGCTTGCTCTCAAGTGTACACATACATAACACACATTTAAAACATACCACATGCAACATATGTATAGGCCTACACCCTTATATATAAGTAACATATAAACATATAAATATTAATCACAGTAAAAATAATTCTGTTGTAGAAATTCTTGTATGGCTACTGTTATGTAGCTGGTTCTTTGCAGGAAATAAGCAAGATGGAAGATTGCAAAAAGGATCATGCTTTAGGAAAACAGGAATAGAACTGAAACAGAGGCTGCTGTGCAGCTACTTATATGGTTGGCCGCTAGGCAGCCAACCGTATGATCTTCTTGGAGACCAGAAGTCTGCTTAGTCAGTGACTGTTACACAGACACACCATTGAGCAATCTTAAGCAGCATTCAAACAGACACATGAATCAGTTCAAGTACAAATCCCAATACATTACATCCCTCTCCCCTAGAATGTACACACATTATTTAAGAATATAATCTTGTAGATATTGTGGTGGTCTACGTGACCAGGCAGCTCCCAGTCTATCAGCTCATCATCCCCTAGGACAGTGATGGCTAACCTTTTAGAGACTGAGTACCCAAACCACAACCAAACCCCATTTATTTATTGCAAAGTGCCAGGGGTGCATCAGCATTATGGTGCCCTTGGGGTGGTGCAGGGAGGCGCTTCTGAGTGCCGCCTCTGGCATGCAAAAACCAGGGCCCCAAAAATGGGCCACCATACTTCAAGGCGCTGATACAAGGCGCTGCACCACACAAGAATAGGGCAGAACTTGCGAGTATCATGCAGGCACTAGCCCCACCCCATTTGCAGCACGCGCATGCTCATGGCCCCGTGCACACACGCATGCAAAATGCTTCCCCCTCCCTTTTCTTCCAGTCCACCAATCGACGATGGTTGGTGGTCTCTGCTTTATCACCTTTTCTTGAGCTTGCTAGTCAGCCGCTTCGCCTCCAGAACTAGTCGGGGCTCCTGCTCTGGACGGTGGTGGTGGCCTGATGGACCTGCTGTTGCTAGCAGTGGTGCGCGTGTCAACAAAGAGGGCTCTGAGTGCCACCTCTGGCACGCATGCCATAGGTTCGCCACCACTGCCCTAGGATGTCATGCCCCATAATCTGAGTCGCTGTGACTTCCATTTTTAGTTTAGCAGAGCCTGACCTCGCGTATCTGCTTAGCTGTCAGTTTATCACCACAGTTCTTACTATGATTTTGGCAACTATCCCTTTCTGTAGCAGTTTCAAGTAGAACCAGTGGCGTAGCGCGGGGGGTGCAGGGGGGGCCGGCCGCACTGGGCGCAACATCTGGGGGGTGGCGCGCTCGCACTTGCAGCTCTCTGTCCCTGCCTGGCTCACTCACTCTCACTGCAGTGCTGGCTGTGCGAATCCGATCCGAGCCGCTGGGTCGCTGCCCACTGTGGAGGGGGTGTGTGCCAGGCGTGTGGTGCGGTGCGGAGAGAGAGCGAGGGACTATCTGGGGGAGGGACAAATTACTTGCCTTGCCCCGGGTGCTGACAACCCACGCTACGCCACTGAGTAGAACTGCTTTTATATTGCCTTAGCACACACTTTCTAGCAGTGTTCATGCTGTGCCCTTTGCCCATCCTGATACCTTTCTCAGCATTTCCAGCAGTCACCAAGTGTTGCTTCAGCATTGCTGCAGACCAGGGGTCTTCAAACTTGGCCCTTTTATGACTTGTGGACTTCAACTCCCAGAATTCTTTTGCCAGGCATGCTGGCTGAGGAATTCTGGGAGTTGAAGTCCACAAGTCATAAAAGGGCCAAGTTTGAAGACCCCTGCTGCAGACCTTTGCTCCCCTTCAGTTTGAATTCAATTTTTCTTTAAAGGAAAAAAAAAAGACAACATAAAAATACAGATAAAGCAACTACTGTTGTAAACCTTGTGGCCTTTGCTCCATCATGATTATGTCCAGTCTAATTCTGTTCATAAAGGTAAAATAATGTAAAGGTAAAGGTTCCCCCGCACATGTGTGCTAGTTGTTTCTGACTCTAGGGGCCGGTGCTCATTTCCGTTTCAAAGTTGAAGAGCCAGCGCTTGTCCGAGGACGTCTCCGTGATCATGTGGCCGGCATGACTAGATGCCAAAGGCGCATGGAACGCTGTTACCTTCCCACCGCAGTGGTCCCTATTTTTCTACTTGCATTTTTATGTGCTTTCGAACTGCTAGGTGGGCAGAAGCTGGGACCAGTAACAGGTGCTCACTCTGTTACGCGGCACTCAGGATTCGACCCGCCAAACTGCTGACCTTCTGATCGACAAACTCAGCATCTTAACCCACTGAGCCACCGCGTCCCTTTTTAAATAATGTAGAACCCCTCTATTTCTTAAGTTCTTTTTTGTATTGTAGGCTGCTATTTTTTTAAAAAACATATTTATTCACAGACACCTATAAACTTTACCTGGTTACTGTTTTACTTAGGAGACTATGGGAGACAGAAATGGTTCTAAAGAGTCATAGATGTGAAATGGGCAGCTATATAAATTTAAATAAAAATATAGGCTTTGCTTTGAACAGATTCTTCTTTACATTAAGTTTCTCATTTGGATTCTTCCTCCCCCCACCTAAAGATGTCCTAAATAATTGCCCAAGAAAGATTGTAAATGGGTCGTTAGCAAAGAATGGTTCAGATATTTCAGCAAGGATTTTGAGAGAATATCTATCAAACAGGAGATCCCTTAGGTCCCTTTCACTGGCAATAAAATTATGATGCTGATTGGTTGCATAGTCAGCCAGATATTTGGACTGGATTTTAGCATTTTTGTCCACTTATTGAGTCCTTCGCAAGGACCTCAGATAGGCAGATATTTGCTGTAAGATGTAAGCTGTTCCAGGCAAAGTTGCCTTTTGCAATTGACTGATTCTGATTTTGTCAATGCTGATGGCGTTCAAGTGGTGTTTCAGATCTTTTGGAATTGCACCCAAGGCGCTATTACTATTGGTACTGTCTTTTCTTTGTTTGTCACAGTTGTTCTATTTGCAGATATCACAAAACAACATTGATTTGCTAGCCTCTGTTCTCTTATTATTTTGTCCTACCCTGAAACTACAAATCAGATGCCTCAAGCAACCATATTATTTTGTTTAATGCATGCTCTGTTCCACTGAACTGGATTCATTTATGTCACATTTTCTCTCTTTCCCTTACACACTTCGTCAATGAAAACTGAAATATATTTTGTGAAGCTATTGTGAATGTGCTGCCAAATTTAACATGTTATTTTATTAATGTGTGATTCCAGAAAGGAAAAATATTCATAAATAAAAGAGGACTTTTCTCTGCAAATTTTAAATGGAGATACTCTACCATGAGTCTGAGATCCATAAGGCTGTTCAGTTCATGTGGAAAAATACCGAAATATTTATTATTCATGAACAACAGAATAACAGAGTTGGAAGGGAACGTGGAGGTTTCTAGTGTCAAGAAGAAACCCTATATCATTTCAGACAAATGGTTGTCTAATCTCTTCTTAAAAACCTATTTAGTTTTTATTTGGACTTATTTTTTCATACTAATTTATTTCTTCTATAAATGTTTGTGCTTAAAATAAAATTTGAAAACTTCAAAACAATATTAAGCAAAAAAGGAGGGATATAGATTACCAACAAGATGTGTCACTGCTTGCAAGTTACTTTAATTTGGATAGAATCAATTGTTCCCTCAAGTTAGCAGATTTTCTATTTAATATAATAATTTCTAGTCTTTCACACTACCGTGATGCAGTACCTTACCCATGGTGGCAGTGTTTGGAAAGACTGATGATTTCTGTATTGTAAGAAAGTTTTTCTTTGCACCTCTGCATAGTTTAAGTCAATAAATCATTCTCCTACAGTTATATGTTATACAGATATACAGTATGGTGCTTTGTCATTGACTTGACTTTATAATCCTTTTGGTCTTACCATTATGTTTTCAATCCTTTTGTTACTTGGAAATTCAGGTTGAAAGAGCCAAATTTTATATACAGGTAATCCTAGACTTACAACCACAATTAAGCCCAAATTTTCTGTTGTTAAGCAAGATATTTGTTAAGTGAATTTTGCCCCATTTTATGACCTTTCTTGGTACAATTGTCACTGCCGTGGTTAAATTACTAATACAGTTGTTAAGTGATAGTTGTTAAGGGAATCTGGCTTCCCCATTGACAACCTGACCCGGGCACACTGCAACAGTCATAAATATGAGTCAGTTGCAAAGCATCTGAATTTCGATCACATGACCATGAGGATGCTGCAATGGTCGTAAGTGTGAAAAATGGTCATAAGTCACTTTTTCCAGGGCCATTGTAACTTTGAGCAGTCACTAAATGAACTTGTTCTGTACCAGCCTGCTACCGGCCCTGCAGAAAAGGTAGGGACAGCCCCTTTACAAAGGGCAAGAGGCTGGAATAAAGCCTGCAAAATTTATTGACATAAAACAGAGCAAAACAAGACACCAACCATGAAACAGGAGCTATGAAACAGGAACTATTCAAGCGGTTGCCTTCAGCAAACCAGCCCTCCCACGCATTCCCCTTTTAAACAGTTCAGGGCATGGCTTCTCTCTGCCTCCTTCTGAGGTGCCCCATTGCCTTCCTCTGTTTATTCCTGATTGACTGCCTCCTGCATCGGGCATCCTTGAACAGGGCCAGCTGTGGGTCATCTTCATCCACGCTGTCAGGCTCACACAGCTGGGTCTGCGTCGTGACCATATGGGAGGGACCTGGCTGAGGGCTCTGTGCAGCCTCAAGGCCATCATCAGCAAGTTTTTCAACACCCCCATCCTCCTCCTCCTCTGAGTCGTCCAACCCAACTGCCGACCCCACAGGCTGACCCTGAATCACAACAGAACTGTTGTAAGTCAAGGACTACCTGTAGTATTCTCTAGGATTAAAGAATAGTGTATTACTGCCTCTTGATTGGCACAAGACAGATTCTTTAATGTTTTCATTAACAATTTGGTTATTGATCCCTTCCTCTTTTGACATTAAGCATAGGCCTCTGCCTTTGCACCTTCTGCTTAAATATACTACAGTACCATCATCGTGATTGCTACACAAATATTTAGGCTTTGTGGAGCTCTCGTGTCTTATGGTATTCTTCAGCATTGTGCTTCGGTATTTATGATAGCATGCTTCATGCATTCACATTGACTATCACAACATCAGAAGATTTTCAGGAACTTTCATGCTGACCATGCAGTATCAGTGTTATTTTGCAGGGTATACAAAATGCAACTGCTTGTTTTCCAACTATTCAAAACAACACCAATACTGCTGGAAGTGCATTAATTGCCAGTGGATTTCTGAGTCCAATTTAAAGTAGTGGTTATTACTTATAAAGCTTTTTATATCTTGGGTCCATACTAGCTTTGAACTGTTTGATTTTATTTAGTTAGTTATTAAATTTATAAGCCACTTATCTCACCTTTGTGGGTGACTAGAATCTGCCTTCTCTACCTTGGCCAAGAAGGCAGAATTCCTCTCAATATGATCAGATGACATTGCATCAAAATTATTAAGATTTCTGTTGCAGGAGGGGTGAAGCAGGGAACAAGGTAACTGTTACTTTTCCTGATTTTTTTCTTGTAAAACAGCCTCCCTCCCTCAGTAGAAGCATCCTAAATGAATCGCTTTCCAGAAATAAAATGATGAATCTAGGATGTTTAAAGAGATCTTTAAACAAGTTACCAGTACTTTTTGAAACTAATATACCATTTAACTCCTTCATTGGTTCCTGTCCTTCCTGCCCTTCACTTTGTTCCTGGGCTCTTATTATCCTGATTTATGATTTTATGTTAGTCCCTAACTCAGTATTTCTTTTCAAACTCTGCAAAAAGAATAACAGTGGGATATTCCACCTCTATCACTCACCTCCCTAAGGATTCTATCAATGGGCAAGTTTCATATAGTAATGACTAAAGCTAATAACATTTTCCAAAACCAGAAATTTTAAAAATACTCTGTTTTCTGAGAACACTCAAAGAAAGTTAACAACTTAAGGGACACTGTATACATCCCACTGGCATTTAATTTACTAGTCATTATATTAATAGGACACATGTTTCCTTGCAGCAGAAGAACATTGGCGAACTGCTGTTTTTGAAGGAGGTGATACAGGTAAATATTTAAGGTATAACTTAGCATAAAATACAGGGCTTTATCTAAGTCTCCACAGTTTTTATGTGCTCTTTGCTTTTCAACGACAACATCAGAGAAAGGGCATCAAAAACTAAATCATAAATATGGTATGCTATTCTAGAATGCATTTCCTTTTTTAAAAAATATATTGTGTATCAATTACTTCCTCCCCTTTTAAAACAAAAATAAACAGGTTTCCAAATAATTCCACTGTAATCCATAAAATCGAAATATGCTTAACTTTGATGGAATTGCGCCCACTGATTTAAAAGTGTATGAAACAAAGAAATATAAATTCATGTCTGTTTGTTAGTAACCTGACTATTGGTCTCAGTGTTTTCTTTTTAAATAAAATTAGCCAATGCATAGTAGACATATTGTTTAACCAGACTACATAAAATGCTGATTTGCTTTACAGATCACTGCAATAATAAAATAAGAAGCCCACTTATTATGAACTTTTCAGACTTAGTTAATTTTAGTGATGAAGATCTGTAACATGTCTCTCCTAACCCCTTGTTTGTTCAGTGCAATCTACATATGTGTTGGGAATTTATTTCAGCATTTATTAGACTATAAGAATTCTTTGTATACTTCCTCGAAAAATATGTCTGCTTACTGAAGTGATGGGCAACATTCCAGCAGTCAGAAGCCACACATATCTAGCAAGATAATCATCTGAAAATGTCAATATCAAGAGCAGGGACAGAATTTTGAATACACCTTTTTCTTAGAGAAATGAAAATCTTAACCGGATATCTCCTTCTCCCACACCTGAAAATCAGTAAGAAATATTCACTGAGTAATGCACAAGCGTGAAAATGAAAGTTTATTGTACATTAGTTGATTTAGAGAATCAAAGCATTTAATAAAGTCGATAGTTCTGAATTATGGAATGTTTGGTATTAATATAGAGCTGAAGGATGGTTCTGAATGTGATAAGAGCAGTATATGATGGAAATAAAGCATGTATGGGAATAAAGCAAGTATATAACAAATAGTTCAACACTCAGCAAGACAAGGAGTTATAAGGTCCCTTAGTTTTTTATGTGTTTATGGATGCAATTATAAGGAATGCTTGTGGTAATGTTATTGGCATCTGACTGAGGATGTGAATAAGGAGGAGGATGAATGAGGATGCAGTTTTGTGTGCAGATAATACCATATTGTTTCTGTGAACTTGAATTCCCTTACTAAATGTGAGATAAATTCTATGATGAAGTAGGGATCTTATAAAGCAGTATCTTTATAAGATGAAGATATTTAATTTGTAATTGACAGAAAACCTGGGTGAATGCTTGCAGAATGTTATAAATAAATGGAATTAAAATACAGCAAGCTGGTGAATTTGTGTCCTTTGGTAGAATGGTTAACTAAAGAGGAGAAAACATTTGGAAAATTTTATGAGTTGCAAATATTAGTGTAAACATGGTGGGGGGTATGGTGGTTTGTTGCAAGAAAGGAACATTTGTTGACAGAAGCAATAAAGCTTGTATGTAAGCATGTGCTTCTTCCCACTCTGTAATATAGAAATGTGAGTTGGGTGTATCGGGAAAGACCTGAGAGCAAGTTGAATGCAATAGGAGCAGAGCCCTTAATACTGCGAGTGTATTTGGAACAAAAGAAAAAGATAGGCTCAATAATAGATGAGTGTTGAATGAATATGGATGGAATACAAACATGAATGACTTAGCATGAAAGAAGTAAGTTCAGGAGGCTTTGTCATACAGAGATAATTTAAGAGACTGAATCACATCACAAACATATGAAGGAGCAATGCCCAGGTCAAGAGAAAGAAAAATGAGAAAGTTATAGTTGGACCATGTGTGAAGTGAAATATAGATGTGATAGAAGCAGAGAATGTTTTGCAAGGATGGAAAGGTTATGGAGAAGCACAGTGCATGTTGTTGCTATAAACTAATAATTAAGCTACCTTCCCTCACCTTCCTTCCCCTCTCCTCATGCCTTCACTTTCTTTGGGTTATTATTTCTGACTACCTTTCTCTGCTTTCCATAATACTACTTACCCTGAATGGGAACAGCATGATGGGGATAGATATATAAAAGGATGTGTAGATGGATGTGCATGGTTATCTTGCAAAATTAATAAATGATAGGTGACTTTTCATAGAATATACTGATATTATTCTCAAAGTACTTTAGTATTGACTTTGAAAGGGGCATGATACAGAAGCAAAACATAGTCTTATACTAGAATCCTGAAGCAGTTACAAAGAAACCCTGTAATTTCTACTGTTCAATTTCTATTTTAATATTCGCTTGTTTGTTTTTTTGAGACAAAAAGGTAATAGCAACTGGAAAATAAAACAGCATGAAGTACTTTCCCCGATGCACCGTAAAAATGTTATGACAACATTTATTGATTTATGCATATATTCTCAACCAAGAATTCAAGTTTATAATCCCAAGTCTGTCATCTGAAATGATTACTATGTACTCTGTATCTTCAGACATTTATCACAATTCTTTTAGGCATGTAAGATCAGAGATAAATAATCAAAAATCTATATTAATAAAATATGTCAGTCAATAGTTATTTATGCTGTGTTGCAGGTCATCTAGGTATGGACTTCCCATCCATGACACTCCACATAAACAATGTAACTGAATTTATTCTCTTTGGCCTCACTCAAGATGAAGAAACCCAGAAAATATGCTTTGTCTTGTTTCTGTTCTTCTATTTAATCATTCTACTGGGCAACCTTCTTATAGTAGTCACTATAATCTTCAGCACCCACTTGATGTCACCCATGTATTACTTTCTTGGTTACTTATCCTTTGTAGATATCTGTTATTCCTCTGTCACAGCTCCCAAACTGATTGCAGATTTTCTTCTGGAAAGGAAAACCATCTCTTTTATTGGCTGCATAGCTCAGCTCTTTGGAGTCCATTTCTTTGGCTGCACAGAGATCTTCATTCTTACGGTGATGGCCTATGACCGGTACATTGCGATTTGCAAACCACTACACTATACTACTATTATAACTAGGCGAGTCTGTGGGCAGATGGTAGCAGCTTCTTGGGTCGGGGGGTTTCTGCACTCCATGGTGCAAACTCTTCTGACCACCCAACTTCCTTTTTGTGGACCTAATGAAATTGACCATTATTTTTGTGATGTCCACCCTCTATTGAAACTGGCCTGTACAGATACCTATATAGTTGGCGTCATTGTGGTTGCGAACAGTGGGATGATTGCTTTAAGCTGCTTCCTCATCTTAGTGGTGTCATATATTGTAATCTTGGTCTCCTTGAGATCTCATTCTTCTGAAGGACGTCGTAAGGCTCTTTCTACTTGTGCTTCACATGTCACAGTAGTGATTTTATTTTTTGGACCATGTACCTTTACCTATATACGCCCTTCCAGCAACTTCTCAGAAGATAAGACAGTAGCTTTGTTTTATACAGTCATCACTCCAATGCTGAACCCATTAATCTACACATTAAGAAATTCAGAGGTGAAGAATGCCATTAAAAAATTATGGAGAGGAAAAATGTTTTCTACTGAAAGAACAAATATGTAAGCACAGCATGTGTAGAAATAGTTAAAACAGGATGTCTAACTTTTTGTGAAGATTTTATTTTACTTCTGTCAATATATTATGCAGCTTTTAATATAGGTATTCCATTAGCAATTTGCATTTTACTTTGTTATACTTTGTTGTGATTTGATTATAGAGCAACTTGGTAACAAATAAAAATCAAATTTGGTTTGACAAAGCATTCAAGATTTCCCATTGGGATTTTTTTTTCATTTCCTTTTCATTAACTATATTTAGACATATGCACAAATTCTACCAGGTATGTGAAACTGCAAATTCATTTTGGCCATGCAATATTGTATATCACCTTTTGGAAGCTCAAATCCAGGTCAGAAAATGTTCTAGCAACAACTCCATCACACACTGATAAGGAAACTCACAGCAAGACAACCAAGAGGAATGCTGCTAAGAACCATATTCAAACATAAAAATGCAGAGGACTGGACAGTTGCCACTACCTTAGCAAAAATATCATGTAGTGTATTAATAAATACACTAAAGAGATCGCAGTTTTGAATCATCCCCACCCCACAATAAATTATTGAACTTCTCCCTACCATAGTAGCAACAGGTCTATGAATCTAAATCCTTGCAGGGATTCCCCTATATTAGTGTAAAAAAAAAATGCTGGGCTGGGGGAAATTGCACACAATTTCTTTACCTCTCCCATAGATATTCCCATTTATTGATAAGGACAACATAAGTATTCTGAGAGGACTGATTCAAATATATCCAGGAAACGTGTCAGCCACTATGCATAAGATACAGCTGGATTTGGGACAGGATACACTTGACCACAATTTAACTTGGAATTTGGGTTGTAAGTCATTGTGGTTGTTAAGTGGCTCACCATGTGACCTGACTCGATTTTATGTAAGGTAAGTAACAAGGGTTGTTAAGTGAATTGTCCACTTAATGGGCAAAATATATCAGAAATCAACAACCAAACTAGCAACCTGGTGGCCACATGACTGTGGATGCTGCAATTGGTTGTAAATATGAACCAGTTGCCAAGTGCCTGAAATATGTTCATGTGATCAATGGGGGGAAGAGGCAGTCGTAACTTTGAGGACAGGCCTTAAGTAACTTTTGAAGGATCTGTCATAATTCTGAATTGTTGTTTAGCAACTGGTAGTTAAACTAGGACTACTTATATGCTTGAGGCCCCATTAATTGCTGAAAGGAGCATTTTCCACAATGTAGCTGTAGTGTATGCCTTTAAAGCATACACAGAAATGTCAGCACAGCAGGGGGCTGGACAGCTCCAGGCTATAACCGCTTTGGCGGGAAAGCCTGAATAGAGCGAGTTGTTGACAGCCCCAGGGCATGGTCAGCTCTGGCGGGAAGCCAGGGTTTAAATCCATTGGCCACCTGCACTGGCGGGAAGCCCAGGTTCAAATCTATTGGTCACCATTCACCTAGGCAGGTATAAAGAGACGCCAGGTAACCCCTTTGCTCCAGCTTCATTTCTGACTCAATAAAGAAATACTACCCAGCTCAAGTGTCTATCTCTCCGTTCAACCACGCGACATTGCAGTAGCCAAATTGGATAGGGTGTTGTAGTTCGGAGATGCAAAATCAGATGTACAGTATAATTGCAATGGAAGACAGGGCAAAGAGACACAACCGAGGGAATGGTCAAATAAAAGGCAGCTGAATCTGCAGCAAGAACGTGGGTGGACCAGAGGATCAGAAGAGACCTGTCCTAGCTTTTAGGCTGTAAAGGGGATGAGGGTAGAGAAGTACTTTCAGACTTACTAGATCTTGTTAATGTGGCTTTTCAATAAAGTAGAATTAGCTCATCTCATTGTGTTTTCTGTCTGGTGTTCCTCACAAGGGTGACATCAATCTTCCAAGTCTCATGCTCTCTTTCAAAGAGAGGACTTTTAGGAATGATTTCCAATTCCCAGGGGACTCCACTATCCACCGAGCATCTATAGCAATAGATGAGCAAAGCCATGTCTACACTATTTCACAACCTATGCTGCAGATAACTGGATCTGAGATCCTGGGACTGATATTAGGCTTTTGAGAGTCATTTGAGGTTTTATGCTATTCTACTGACCTCCCTGCTATACAGTAACATCTGTGCCTGAGCTGCTCAACACTGCTTTCCTTCACAAGAACTTTTAGCTAAGATGGGATGTGTACCCACTATTGCGCAAGCACAAGGTATAACATATATTTCCCTCCTTTTTGTGACATTCATTTATTGGCTTTTATGTTGCACTGTTGATGAGTTGGATGCTTTAGGAAGGTCGGCTACTTAATGGATTAATTAATTCATGGTTATCACAGGAATGAAAGCATGAAGCTGGAGTAGATGGGTGTGAGGCAGAGGGTAGTTATAGGCATTAGTTCACTGGACCATCCAGACATAGAAGGATCCAGATACATTAACAGCAGACATGCTATCAAAATAGTAACTGCTTTGGAAACATGTTTGCATTGTTTCTAGACAAGGCTTTGCCTTAACAATACTGGCCGCATGAATGAATAATCTGTGGTGGCTAAGAGATCTTGCATTTACCCCAGTGGTGAGATTCAAATATGGGAACAACTGATTCTCTGTGT
>JAKJMR010000193.1:930252-940804 GCA_024449315.1 Daboia siamensis
AGGACAGACTGCCTGAGTAGCTTATAGGCATCATTGCTCCCATCCCTTTTTGGTCTGCTTTCATCACCAGGATGATCCAACTGCCAATCAATTTGCAATTGCCAATCAAAAAACAAAACAAAACGCAACAGCCTGAAGAGATGCTAGCAGGAGGCAAGGTGGCTGCCTGGATGCTGTGCTGCTACAGAAGTTGTGAGGAAGAGGCTGAATAAATGGAGCCCAAGCCCAGGAAATAAAGAAGGAAACTAAGGCAGTTCTGAAGAGAAGGGGCAACCAGAAAGTAGGCAGCAGCTGAGAAAACCTGGGTTATTTCCTACCCTTAGACTAGTGAAAAGGAAAAGTTCTTTGAGCCATTTCCCTTAAATGGTGCAAAGATTGGGAAGAGGAGAAAAGCCCAACCAGGAACAAACAAGCAGAAAAGGCAAACAAAAAATCAAGGCTTTGGCAGAACATAAATAGAAGGCAGAGACTTAAAAAGAAAAAAAGATAAGGCAGATTTAATTCTAACCTTTCCTTTTATAAAACAAATCTTTACTGAAGGAAGATACAAAACCCAACCGGCTCCCAAGTTTCCAATGGGTCAGTCTGGTTATTGGTTGCAAAAGAAAAAAAAATATCAGGAATCAGAAACTCTTGTTTTCAGTTTAGCCCAGAAATAGTAGACTCGTGGTGTCTACTATTGTAGTAAATATAGTACTAAGAGTCCAGAAGTAAAAAGACACTGGCATATAATTGCCTCCCTCCTACTAGTGGATGTATCATCAAGGAGTGCCCAGTCCTGATGATCTTCTTATCTTTGGCCATGACAGTAGGCAACGTTTGAATGAGAGTGGGTACATTCAGACCTTGATCTCTCTGGAAGCTTCAGAGCTGATGTAGCTTCTTGGGGACCAAAGTTTTCTTCTTTTTCTTCTAGAAAGCTTTAAGGATGAGAGTAAGACTGGGAGACAGACCACTTCCATTTCCAAAATTAACTTCAAACAGAGACCCCAAATCATTATTTTATGGACCTGTTAGTGGCCATTTGCAGGATTTTGATTGAGAACATATTTGGTACTATGCAAATTCCACTTCTTTCTAAGTTTCAACACCTTTGCTTGGGAAAAATAACTAAGGGAGAAAGAGAAAGCAGAAGAGTTGGATCAATCAATAAAAATCTGTCACAATGACCTGCAACCATCATTTCTACCTCATTGTAAAATGAGGACCCAGATTGTTGGGGGCAATTAAGCTGACTTTGTAATAATGCCGCTTGTGTGTGAAAGCCCTAATAAGCAGGCATATACATAGAATGAAGGCTACTGCTAAGCTTGTAAGCCACCCTGAGTCTTCGGAGAAGGGCGGGATATAAATGGAATTAAAATAAAAATAAATAAAAAAAATTGTATTTTCCATGCTGACCTTCTGCAGTTGTTTCCTCCTGTAGATTCCTGCAAGATTCCTTGGAGGAATATTGGGTGCATTTCTTGGAGAAGGGTGGAAGTGACAAAGGTCCTGTAATCACCCAAATTTGTTTTCTTTTACAATGGTTTGGATTACAGGTATGGGTAAATCCTTGAAATTGGATTGACTTGTGACTCTAAGATTAAAAATTGTGGGAGAAGAGCTTTAGATCCTGGAATTGTTTCCACCAATAATGCAAATACAAGCAACAGAATATAATCCAACTGACTTTAAAAAAAGATGATTTTAACAAACTCAGAGAGATTCTAAGCAAAATTTCATGGATAAAAATCCTAAAGGGGAAAACAACTCAAGAAGCATGGGAAACACTGAAAAATACAATCATAAAAGCCCAGTCCAACACAATACCACTAAAAAAAAGAAAAACAGGAAATCCAAGAAGAAACCAACATGGTTGCACAAAGAACTTTCTGATAAACTGAAAGACAAAAAGGATTAGAAAAAAAATGGAAAGAGGAACACATAATTAAAACAGAATATCAGGAGATAGCCTGAATCAAAGATGAAGTCAGGAAATCAAAGGCTCAGAATGAACAAAGACTTGCAACAAAAATCAAAGATAATAAAAAAAGTTTATTTCAACATATAAATAACAAAAAAAGTCAAGAAACCAGTCAGTCTACTAAAGAGAAAAGATAGCAAGGAAGTAACAGGCAGTAGAGAGAAAGCAGAGCTGCCTAACTCATTCTTTGCATCAGTCTTCACACAAAAAGAAAGTATAGACCAAGATAGCAAAACCATAACAGTAAAAAATGGACTAGAAATAAAAATCTGTCTGACTTTGATGAATATAATAATCTTGGACACTGGGGAACTACCAGAGGATTGGAAAAGAGTTGATGTGGTTCCCATCTTCAAAAAAAGGGGGAAAAAACAGACCCAGGAAACAAACCAATCAGCCTGATATCAATACCTGGGAAGATACTGGAAAAAATAATAAAAAAACAGATCTGTGACCATCTAGAAAGAAAGTTATAACTAGTAGCTAGCATGTGTTTGTTAAAAAGAAATCATACTAAACTTCTGGTTTTGCATCGTGGTAAGATGGATGCAGGAAAGCAGGGCTCTGCCTTCAGTGCTGGATTTTGCCCTGGTGGGGGCCATGAAAAGGGCCTAAAGAGGCAATGAAGATGGAGGGGTGCCTTGTTCATCATGGAGAGATGGTGATATTTCCATTTGATCCAAGGAAGCCCTCTAAACCGGCAGGGGAAAGACTGGCCGCACCTTTGCGACCAGCCATTAGCTGCTGACAACTGAAGAACAAAAGCTTTAATTAGTACATTGTAAAGAGCATGTTTGGAACTGGGTGAGAATATTGATCCTTTCTTTAATATTTTAGAACTGAATTTCCTGGGAAAGGCTCCCAAGATGCTAAAAACCTCCAGATGTAAATGGAAGCGGTGTTTTAAATTTTTTATGGGGGACAGAAATATACAATATTGAAGTGAAAGTAATACAAAGCTACAGTTTTGATAAATTTGAGAACTGAGATAATTATTAAGATTTTCTCTTTGAAAAAAAAATCATTGAGGTGAAATATAAGAAATCAACCCTTTGTTTTAAGAGCGGAAAATGGACTTTGTGTGACATCTAGTGGTGGATTTGAGTTGTTGTTGTTAGCTACGAAGTTGTGTCTGACCCATTGCGACCCTATGGACAACATTCCTCCAGGCCTTCCTGTCCTCTACCATCTTCTGGAGTCCATTTAAGCTCACGCCTACTGCTTCAGTGACTCCATCCAGCCACCTCATTCTCTGTTGTCCCCTTCTTCTATTGCCCTCAACCTTTCCCAGCATTAGGCTCTTCTCCAGTGAGTCCTTCCTTCTCATTAGGTGGCCAAAGTACTTGAGTTTTAGCTTCAGGATCTGGCCTTCTAAAGAGCAGTCAGGATTGATCTCCTCTAGGACTGACCGGTTTGATCGCCTTGCATCCAAGGGACTCGCAGGAGTCTTCTCTAGCACCATAGTTCAAAGGCCTCAATTCTCTGGCGCTCAGACTTTCTTATGGTCCAACTTTCACTGCCATACATTGCAACTGGGAAGACCATAGCCTTGACTATACGACCTTTTGTTGACAGGGCGATGTCTCTGCTTTTTAGTGTGCTGTCTAGATTTGCCATGGCTTTCCACCCCAGGAGCAAGCATCTTTTAATTTCTTGGCTACAGTCCCCATCTGCAGTGATCTTGGAGCCCAGGAAAATAAAATCTGCCACTACCTCCATTTCTTCCCCATCTATTTGCCAGGAATTGAGAGGGCCGGATTTTCTTAATGTTAAGTTTCAACCCAAGTTTTGCACTCTCCTTCTTCACCCGCAACAAGAGGCTCTTTAGTTCTTCTTCACTTTCTGCCATTAGAATGGTATCATCTGCGTATCTTAGGTTGTTGATATTTCTTCTGGCAATCTTAATTCCAACTTTTGATTCATCTAGCCCTGCCTTTCTCATGATGTGCTCTGCATATAAGTTAAATAGGCAGGGCGACAGTATACAGCCTTGCCGGACTCCTTTCCCAATTTTGAACCAATCAGTGGTTCCGTGTCCAGTTCTCACTGTTGCTTCTTGACCCGCATATAGGTTTCTCAAGAGACAAATAAGATGGTCTGCTACTCCCATCTCTTTAAGAACTTGCCACAGTTTGTTGTGATCCACACAATCAAATGCTTTAGCATAGTCAATGAAGCAGAAGTAGATGTTTTTCTGGAACTCCCTAGCTTTCTCCATGATCCAGCGTATGTTAGCAATTTGATCTCTAGTTCCTCTGCCTCTTCGAAATCCTGCCTGTACTTCTGGTAGTTCTCGATCCACATACTGCTGAAGTCTAGCTTGTAGGATTTTAAGCATGGCTTTACTAGCATGAGAAATGAATGCAATGGTGCGATAGTTTGAACATTCTTTGGCACTGCCTTTCTTTGGAATTGGAATGTAAACTGATCTTTTTCAATCCTGTGGCCACTGTTGAGTTTTCCAAATTTGCTGACAAATTTTACTGCATTGTCTTTTAAGATTTTGAATAGCTCAGCTGGAATACTGTCACCTCAACTAGCTTTGTTGTTACTCAGCTTTTCTAAGGCCCATTTCACTTCACATACTAGGATGACTGGCTCGAGGTCAGTGACCACCTCACTGTGATTATCAGGGACGTTAAGCTCATTCTTGTATAGTTCTTCTGTGTAATTTTGCCACCTCTTCTTAATCTCTTCTGCCTCTGTTAGGTCCCTGCCATTTTGGTCCTTTATCATGCCCATTTTTGCATTAAATGTTCCCTTCATTTCTCTAATTTTCTTGAAAAGATCTCTGGTCCTCCCTATTCTATTGTTTTCTTCTATTTCTTTGCACTGTTCATTTAAGAAGGCATTCTTATCTCTTCTAGCTATTCCCTGGAATTCTGCATTCAATTGGGCGCATCTTTCTTTTTCTCCCTTGCCTTTTGCTTCCCTCCTTTCCTCAGCTATTTGCAAAGCTTCCTCAGTCAGCCACTTTGCTTTCTTTTATTTCTTTTTCTTTGGGGTGGTTTTGGTTGCTACCTGTTGTACAATGTCGCGAACCTCTGTCCATAGTTTGTTTATTTATTTATTTATTTATTTATTTATTTATATTTGTATACCGCCCTTCTCCCGAAGGACTCAGGGCGGTGAACAGGGCAATTAATAAAATACAAGAATACAAAGATTAAAAAGGATTAAACAGATGCCCAAAACTAACAACAATAAATTTAAAATGGATTAAAACTATATTAAAAAATCCCAACCCATCACCCATCAGGCCAGGCCGGCTTGTTCAAACAGGTAGGTCTTCAGATCGCGTTGGAAGGAGCGAAGGTCGGGAGCCGTCCGGAGCTCAACCGGTAGTTGATTCCACAAATCTGGAGCGCCCACAGAGAAGGACCTCCCCCTGGGGGCCACCAGACGACACTCTCTGACTGGTGGCACCCTGAGGAGGCCCTGTCTGTGGGAACGCACGGGGCGGAGGGAAGTCGATGCCGGCAGCAGGTGATCCCTAAGGTACTCCGGACCCATGCCATGCAGGGCCTTAAAAACCATAACCAAAACCTTGAATCTCACTCGGAAGACAACTGGAAGCCAATGCAGCTCACGGAGCAGAGGTGTAACATGGGAGTATCGGGAAACTCCCAACACGACTCTCGCGGCTGCATTCTGTACCAGTTGGAGCCTCCGAGTGGTCCTCAAGGGGAGCCCCATGTAGAGAGCATTGCAGTAGTCTAGACGAGAGGTCACGAGCGCATGAGTGACCGTACGCAAGGCATCCCGGTCTAGATAGGGCTGCAACTGGCGCACCAGGCGAACCTGAGCGAAGGCCTCCCTAGTCACAGTAGTTATATGATCTTCAGGCACTCTGTCTATCAGATCTAATTCCTTAAATCTATTTGTCACCTCTACTGTATATTCAACAGGGATATGATTTAATTCATACCAGAGTGGCCTAGTGCTTTTCCCTACTTTCTTTAGTTAAGCCTAAATTTTGCAATGAGAAGCTCATGGTCTGAACCACAGTCAGCTCCTGGTCTTGTTTTTACTGACTGTATAGAGCTTCTCCATCTTTGGCTGCAGAGCAAATAGTCAATCTGATTTCTGTGTTGACCATCTGTTGATGTCCATGTGTAGAGCCGTCTCTTGGGTTGTTGGAAAAGAGTGTTTGCTATGATCATCGTATTCTCTTGACAGAATTCTATCAGCCTGTGCCCTGCTTCATTTTGCACTCCAAGGCCAAACTTGCCTGTTATTCCGGTTATCTTTTGGCTTCCTACTTTAGCATTCCAATCCCCCATGATGATAAGAACATCATTTTTTGGTGTTAGTTCTATAAGGTGCTGTAGGGCTTCATAGAACTGGTCAATTTCATCCTCTTCAGCACTGGTGGTTGGGGCATAGACTTGGACTACTGTGATATTGAATGGTTTGCCTTGGATTTGAACTGAGATCATTCCGTCATTTTGGGGATTGTATCCCAGTATTGCTTTTCCTACTCTTTTATTGACTATGAAGGCTACTCCATTTCTTCTGAGGGATTCTTGCCCGCAGTAGTATACCAGATGGTCATCTGAATTAAATTCACCCATTCCTGTCCATTTTAGTTCGCTGATACCTAAGATGTCAATGTTCAGTCTTGTCATCTCTTGTTTGACCACGTCCAGCTTTCCTTGATTCATGGATCTTACATTCCAGGTTCCTATGGAGGAAAAATCTTTACAGCATCGGACTTTCCTTTCACCACCAGACACATCCACAGCTGAGCGTCCTTTCGGCTTTGGCCCAGTCACTTCATTCTTTCTGGCGCTACTAGTACTAGCCCTCTGCTCTGATTTGAGTACAGCACTATAACTAGCCCCTTGGCTGCTTGGTGACTTTCAGCTGAAGGGAGAACAGCTGGCAATAAAGGAAAATATTTTGGCATATTTATCATCCTGACTTTCTTGGACTATAAATACCTACTGAGCTTGGATTTTTAATCTCAAGAGCTAGTGGGAGAAAAAGAAAAAATGACTTTTGAATACATCTGGCTGCAGGGAGGCTAAACATTTTGAACACTTGGAACATTGTGGATTACAACCTTGCCTAACTGATAATTTTCAGGATACTTGAGATAAAGGATTATTATAAAATACTGCCATTAGGACTGGGTTATAAAGGCTACATATAAAGACTAGAAAACAAAAGGAAACTATGTTCCACTCTTACTGAGACTGGTGACACTAGAGGATTTCTAGCAATGATGCCTCAAGAAAAAACAAATACCTTTCAGAAGGAAATATTCTCTATGCTACAGCTACTTCATCAAACAATTGTTGCACACAAAGAGGGCATAAAAAGAAACCATAACAAGACTAAAAATAACCTAGATGATATAAACGACCAAATCTCCAAATTGAAGCTACAGCTGGAAAGTTCCCAGATAATGATTACAAAGTATGAACAAATAAACCAGAAACCAGAGGATGAGGCAGAAGAAATGGACCTAGAGATGGAGGAGATAGGAAAAGGGAAATATGGACTGCCATATACAAATAAAATACTGCAAGATCTACCTATACAATGAAAATACAAAACACCCCTTATTCCTTTCTCCAAAATAAACCTGAGGACAAGGAAGAAAATTCTAGAAAACAGAACATAGAATGGGCAGGGGAAATGTTTAGGGAATGTGGATGGGTGGAGTTCCCCCCCCCCCCCCCAAAAAAAAAAAATACTCTACCTAAATTGTCTTCCTCATGCCAAGCAGCTTTCACAAAAATAGAAAGAAAATTTTTGGGCAATTTAATTGCCTTGGCCTGGAAAGCTGCTTGGCAAAGAAAGAAAGAAAGAAAGAAAAAGAAAGAAAGAAAGAAAGAAAGAAAGAAAGAAAGAAAGAAAGAAAGAAAGAAAGAGAGTCAGATTTAAAAAACAGAAGATTTGATCTATCAGAGGGGGCACTATTTGTTTAATATACCTGTTTGAATATGATTAAAAGAATGGATGACTCTTAGATATAACTAGATTTTAAGAATGGAAGATATGATTTAGAATTAAAATAGCATTCCCCCCCTTATTTCAATATGGGAAATTTGAAAATAAGAGGAGGATTGGTATGAATAAAAAGTTTTTAGCTATATAAATGTAAATAATATTGAGAAAATCATAAATGACAAAGATACTTTAAATATTGAGGGGAAATCAAACTTTAATAAGAGCACGAAAAACAGGATATTGACTTATCAATATTATTGTTATTTGTATAATATTAGTAAAATATGATGAAGTTGTCTATGTCTAATTTTGTATACATCAATAGTACCAAGAATTGTAATTGTCCAATGAGGGGAAAATGGAAAAAATATGAAGAAAGGAGGCTCAAGGAAAAAATACTGGATTGTGCAGTACTGAATAGATTTATATTGAAGAAGTTAATGTTAAATATGTGAACCCAGATAACATGTTGTTTACTAAGCTCTAAAGATTGTAATTTTAAAAAAAATAATAAAACTTATAAAAAACAAATCATCCAAATCAATCTTATCTCATTCTTTTACAAAATAACTAAATTAGTAGAGCAATGAAATGCTGTGGACATAGTATATTTAGATTTCAGCAAGGCATTTGACAAAGTAGACCACAACCTACTTCTTGGTAAGCTAGAAAAATGTGGGATAGACAGCATCAGCACCAGATAAATTTGTAACTGGCTGACAAACCATACTCAACGGGTAGTCCTTAATGGTACTATATCTACATGGAGCAAGGTAAGCAGTGGGGTACCACAAGGTTCTATCTTAATCCTGGTACTCTTCAATATCTTCATAAATGACTTAGATGAGGGAATTGAAGGGGAATTCATCAGATTTGCAGATGACACTAAGCTGGCAGGAATAGCCCACCCCCCAGAAGACAAGTTCAGAATCCAAAAAGTTCTTGACAGACTTGAACAATGGGCCCTATCCAACAAAATGATATTTAATGCAGAGAAAAGCAAGGTTTTACATCTGGGCAAGAAAAACCAAAGGTACAAGTACAGATTGGGCAAAACCTAGCTCAAAAACAGTAACTATGAGAGAGACCTTGGAGTCCTAATGGATGATCACTTAAACATGAGTCAATAGTGTGCAGCATTAGCTAAAAAAGCTAATACCATATAATCCTGGGTTGTATAAACAGAGGCATAGAATCAAAATCCTGTGAAGTATTATTACTGTTTTATAAGGCCTTAGTAAGGCCACATCTGGAATAATGCATCCAGTTTTGATCACCATATTACAAACAAGATGTTGAGACTTTGGAAAAAGTGCAAAGAAGAGCAACTAAGATGATTAAAGACCTGGAGACTAAAATGATTGCAGGTTTGGGAATGGCCAGTCTAGAGAAAAGAAGGACTAGGGGGGACATGAGAGCAATAGTCCAGTATTTGAGAGGCTGCCACAAGGAGTAGGGGGTCAATTTATTTTCCAAAGCATCATAAAGCAAGACAAGAAACAACAGATGGAAACTCATCAAGGTGAGAAGCAACCTGGAATTAAGGAGAAACTTCCTAAAAGTGAGGACAATTAACCAGTGGAATAGCTTGCCTTCAGACATTGCAGTTGCTCTATCACTGGAGGTTTTTAAGAAGAGACTGGATAGCCACTTGTCTGAAATGATATAAGATCTCCTGCTTGTGCAGGGGCCTGGACTAGAAGACCTCCAGGGTTCCTTGTGGTTCTATTCTGATTCTGATTCAAATTCCAGTGTTCCTCTACCTTCTTGCATTTCTTTAACTACTTTGTGTTTCTTCCTATGTATGTATTTTTGCAAATTTTTCATGGACACATGAAAGGACTGGGTTTTACATTTTGGTCAGAAGATGTGTTAGAGCCAGTTTTTGATGAGATCAATTCCACAGCATGCAGCAATGTTTAAAGACATATTGTCATTAGGATAAAAATAACTGTCACAGATGTTGGCCTCCACAGTTCAGGCACAATTTTGCCTATGTAAAACTGGATAATTATCATCCACATAGTCCCTGGCTTTTAATTCTTATGTTAGGAGCATGCTTTAATATTTAAAAGCATAATTTCTGAACAAAGATTAAGTCTTTTCCAATTTTGGTGCTCTTCAGGTAATGATGGACACTGTGGTCTTACATATCTGGAGTTGAAGAAGACTTCTATAAGACTTCACTTTAAATAGGTGGCTAATTAACTACTGCAAAATAAATTGGAATGAGTTGTATGTTTTAAAAAAAGGTCATAGTTGAGCATTTATTTTCTATTGGGAAAGACTGAAATACTTCTGGGAGGTTGTTAACTGGATGAGTGATGTAATGGCAGAACCGATTTAAACATTTCATTTCATAGTTCTTAATAAGGCAAGAGAAATAAACTGTAGAAGCAGCTCTTTACGGTGGAAAGAGAGAAAGAGGATATACCTTTGGTTTCAGGTGGGGTTTTCTTATACAGTGGGCAGCTGAAGAAAGAATACTATGGCATACAGAATTGAGAAAATGTAGGTAGGCAGAATTATAGAACATTCAAAGATTTATTTATTGAAGAGCTTCATGGAAACTCTTCTTGTTGAGAGAGAGAGAGAGAGAGAGAGAGAGAGAGAGAGAGAGAGAGAGAG
>JAKJMR010000193.1:940814-966587 GCA_024449315.1 Daboia siamensis
GAGAGAGAGAGAGAGAGAGAGAGAGAGAGAGAGAGAGAGAGAGAGAGCAAAAATCCGAGGGCATCTTTGATAGAGCTGAAAGATCCTGTAGACTAGAGACACCTCTATTATTATCAGGTAATAATAGAGATTAGCTATAACTGACTTAAGTGTGCAGATGTCAGTTACTATATTCCAGAAAGATATGAATTCCACCTGGTTTCAAAGTTTTGTTTAAGCCTTTCTCTGTGGCATATATATGCTATTGAGAAATACTCTTGTTTTGCAATTACTTCTGAAATCTAAATTAAAAATAGTTGGAGTTTATCATGTGCAATTTTGTTTTTCCTCCCCAAAGCAATGTGAGCTACTCTACCAATTGCCAAATAAATGTGGATTAAAATTCCTGGCTGGATGAAAACATTAGGGAGGAGCTGCAGGGTAAACTAACCAAGTGGAAGGGAAAGAGTAAACAGGGCTACCACACCGGGCTGCAAAAATATAAATTAGTATTAGGTAACATTTTTTATGTATGTGTTTTTAGTGATTCCTGACTCATGGAAATTAATTGGACATTTACACAAAGTTGTCTTAGCCTCATTTTCAGAAGAATTTTGCCTTTACCTTCTCTCCTTGACTAGTTTCCATCCATTGCTTCTTGTCCTGCTTTCAGGTGCTTTGGAGAATAGCTTGGCTCCCTCTTCTCTGTGGCAACCTCAGAGATATTGGAACACTGCTATCATGTCCCCCTTCATCCTTCTCTTCATTAAACTTTCTATGTTTTCCCAAGGGCCTGGGAAAGATCAATATTTAAAAGATACAGAACGTATAAATTTTATTCTAACTTGTGTATTGGGGGGGGGGTTGATGCTCTCTGAGCTTGTTTGTTTCTTTGTAGACATTTCATTGTTCAGTGCTACTGAAGATGGGTGGTGACAAAATGTCTGAACGCAAACAACTAGGATCAAACAACACCAACATTCCATAATTGAACTCTGAGCTATATATATAGTCTTCTATTGGTGCTCTTTTTTAACATGCTGCATGCAAGTTAGCCACTGTAGGAGGCTTTGAAAACAAGGGAAAACATCTTTAAAGTTTTCCATATTCTCATACAATCTACAACACAAATGCTGCTTATATTCCCAACTGAACTCTCAGTTGGGAATATAAGCAGCAATAGTAGAACAAGCTCATTTAAGTTGAAGAGCCTAACTGCATTTAAACTTCTATTGTCTTAAAAATACAGATGATTGCTAGCTAGCAACAACTTTAATGCCATTTAATGCTTGTCTAAATGTTTACATCTCAGTCACATTATGCCTTACTGCTTCATTTAAGCCAGTGGTTACAAAATTGCAGTCTTAATTATTCAGACTTAGTCCAGTTGGAAAAAACAAAAAGGGCAGCAATATATGGTATTCCAGTATTCGAGAGCCTTCCTGTTTAGCAGTACTGTATATTACAACTCAATTCTCTGCAACAGAGGCTGAAAAACCCATGTATAACAAGGGACAACAGGACTGAAAAATTTATTCTTGTCATGGTTCTTTCTTACTGCAAGATGACTGAATCAGGAGATTGACTGTGATTTACGTTTGATTCCAACAGAACTAAACAACACCAATGACTATAAAATCAGTAGCTGATTTTGGAGCATCTATGAAATGAAAAGATTTTGACAGGGTTGTTTGTATGACTGAATGAAATCATGATTGGTTAACATGATGTTTGAATAAACATTGGAAAAATGTATTTGATGTTTTTAAACATATTGCCTTACAAATGTCTGATTTGAGTTTACAAGTCATATTGTATAGGTTCCAAACCTTTTTTTCAAGAAACGTTTCTCCAATGTCCTATGATATTGCTGTGCTTCAGTACTTCCTAAAGTGACTTCCCTGATTTGCTAAATATATATGAAATTTCTGACAACTGTTTATCTTCATTAAATTTTAGGGTAAACATTCCTTGCATGTGAAGGAATCAGGAGTTGAGAACATCAAATTCAAGATTTTTTTCAATCTGCATTTGGTGTGTATACATTTTTTGTAATACTCCCCCCCCCACAAACCCTAAACCTTTAATTGACAGTGTTCCTAATTTTATATCATGTGTTGTAATACATTATCTAGCTTTGACAATATGGAGAAGCAAAATAATGTATCTGAATTCATCTTGCTGGGACTTACTCAGGATCAAGAGTTAGAGAAAGTCTGCTTTGGAATCTTTTTGATCTTCTACATAGCAATTCTGCTGGGGAATCTATTGATCATAGTCACAATCAAGACCAGTCGTCACCTGAATTCTCCAATGTATTTCTTTCTCAGTTACCTTTCCTTCATAGATATCTGTTACTCCTCTGTCACTGCTCCCAAACTGATAGCGGACTTCCTTGTGAAGAAGAAAACCATCTCTTTTGTTGGTTGCATAACACAGCTTTTTGGGGTTCACTTTTTCGGTTGTACTGAAAGTTTTCTTCTCACACTGATGGCATATGACCGATACATTGCAATCTCCAAGCCTCTCCATTATACCACTATTATGAACAAGAGGGTGTGTAGCTGGATGGTGTTTATGTCATGGCTGGGTGGGTTTGTACACTCAATGGTACAGACGCTCCTTACTACACAGCTACCCTTCTGTGGGCCTAATGAAATTGACCACTATTTTTGTGATGTTCACCCTTTATTGAAATTAGCCTGTGCTGATACCTACATTATTGGACTTATAGTCATTGCCAACAGTGGCATGATTTGTCTCAGTTGTTTCCTTGTGCTGACTATTTCTTACATTGTTATCCTAGTCACAATCAGAACTCATTATTCTGAAGGCCGTCTCAAGGCTCTTTCCACCTGTGGCTCTCACATCACAGTTGTGATTCTGTTTTGCGGCCCCTGCATCTTCATTTACATGAGGCCTTCAACCACATTCTCAGAAGACAAAAGTGTGGCTGTTTTCTATACTATTATAACTCCCATGCTCAATCCATTAATTTACACCTTGAGAAATGAGGAGGTAAAGAATGCCATGAGAAAATTGTGAAGCAAAAATGTAATTTTGGCTAGGAAATTAAAAGTGGATTTAAAAATATAACCTTGGTTTAATCACATGTCATATCAATGTTGGAGAAAAGTGTATTAGTATCAGAACTGGTCCTGAGACTTTTGTATCTCTAGCAAGGTTTCAATAAAATGCACCTTTTCTTCTTGAAATAATGAATAGATAAATGAAACGTCTAATTAGCATGCCTTAATTTTTAATACAATGTTTAGAGGTTATTTTCCTTTAAGATTCATGGATAGATAAATAATATTTAGTCTCTTATCTTGATAAGCAGGAAACTATTACATTGTTGAGATTTAATGTTTAGTTGAAAATAAATGTTGTCAAAGCCTCATCTTGCTATAATCTGTGGGAAAATGTTTCACTTACTTTTATAAAGCTCATGTAATGTTATCTGTGTTTCTAGAAAGCTAATTCATTTTTTTAACTGCCAGGAGGTCCAACATACAGTAGGGGTTATTACTTGTCAAGCTCTTTATATCTTGAGTCCATAGTAGCTTTGAATTGTTTGATTTTATTCATTTATTAAATTTATCTTCCACCCATCTCACTTTCAAAAGCAGTTAGAATCTTTCTGCCTTCTACACCTTGGCCAAGAGAGCAAAATTCCTCTCAATATGATCAGATGACATTAGGTCAAAATTGTTAAGAAAATTTCTATTACAGGAAGGGAGAAACAAGGCACAAGACAACATTACTTTTCTTATGAAAACGCGCTCCTCCCCCCCCAGTAGTGTAACATTGCATGCGTTCTAAATGAATCCCTTTCCAGAAATAAACCTAAAGATGAACTCAGAATGTTAAAAGAGATCTTTAAACAAACTACCAATATGCAATGTAGCGTGGTTGAAAGGAGAGACGGACACTTCAGCTGGGTCTTGATTCTTTATTTAGGCAAAAATGAAGCTGGAGCAAAGGGGTTACCTGGCGTCTCTTTATACCTGCCCAGGTGAATGGTGACCAATAGATTTAAACCTGGGCTTCCCGCCAGTGCAGGTGGCCAATGGATTTAAACCCTGGCTTCCCGCCAGAGCTGATCATGCCTGGGGCTGTCACTGACTTGCTCTATTCAGGCTTTCCCGCCAAAGCGGTTATAGCCTGGAGCTGTCCAGCCCCCTGCTGTGCTGACATTTCCGTGTATGCTTTACAGGCATACACTACACCCCTTCCCCCATAGTGAGGAATTAACCCCTGTCATTCTGTCTCCATACTGGCGTTAGCACCCCCTGGTCTACCAGCTTATCCAATTCCCGCTCTATCTTGTGCTTTAGCGCGAACGGAACCGTCCTCGCTTTCATCCTAATGGGTTTCACCAGGGGGTCTAATTTAAAAGAAATTGGGGGACCCGTGTATCTTCCCAGCTGCCTGTCGAACACGTCCGCAAAATCTTTGCAGACTGCTTCCAGTGACAGGTAGCTCCGCGTCTGGTGAATCCCTGTGATTCCGATGCCCAGCGTGCTGAACCACCCTAGCCCCCCAAGGCTAGTCCGCTGGCCCTCGATGACCAGCACACTCAATTTGCCCTCGAACCCCTTGTACTGAACCCTCACCAACGCCTCCCCCCGGACGTTAATGGGTGAACCTTGAAAATCAAAGAGGGTCAGTCTGGATGGTCTCAAGGGAACCCATTGACCGCTCCATTTGCAAATCTCTTTAAACGTTGTGGTGGAGATGATGGTCACGGCTGACCCTGAGTCCAGTTCCATTGTGCAGGGAATCCCTTGCAGCTTCACCCTCAGTTTTATTTTTGGGGTTAGCGCCGCTGGGGTCCCTGTTAAATGAACGTTCGGTCGTCCTGCCGTGTGACTGACTGTCTGTCCCGGCAACCGCTCCCCAGTACCTGAAGCGAACTGGAACTCTGCTTCCACCTCGTGTAGGTTATCCTGCTGCCTGCTCCTACAGACCGCTGCAATGTGTCTGGTCTTCCCGCAAGACCGACACTTGGCCGACTTGAAACGGCAGGTAGACCAGGGATGCTGTCCTCCGCAACTGGCACAACGGGTAGACCGGGAGCTGTTCGTGCTGCAGCCGGAACACTGGGTAAACCGGGGCTGTCCGCAGTCGCTGTGCTGGGTAGACTGGGAGCTGCAACTGTAATGCTGGGTAGACCGGGGCCGATTTGCGCTGTAGCCGTGGGGTTGGGTAGACCGGGGCCCGTTCGTTCCGCACCTGTACTCCTGGCATCTTGCGTCCACCACGGCTGGTCTTGGTTCCTTCACGTTGTGCCGGTTGGAGGTGATGGGTCGCTGCTGTCGGGTGATGGCGTCCACTTCCAATGCTGACCCGTCCACATCGTCGCAGCCGCTCAACATGTGGATGGACTCGCCTCCCCTCGCGTTGGACTCCTCAGCTGCATCCCAGGCTAGGAATTCCTCTTGGACATCCCTCAGGGTCAGTTTCTGTTTAGCAAAAGGTTTCTGGCGCAGCTTCCTGTCCCGCAGATGATCCGGTCCCGCAGCTGGATCTCTAAATTCTCGAAATTACAGAGGCGAGCTGCCTGCCTCAGGGCGGCCATGTATTGCTTGGCAGACTCACCTGGCCGCTGGTCCCGCTTCTCGAAACGATACCGCCAGGCGATCTCGGACATCTCGGGCTTGAAGTGCTCGGTCAGTTTCGCCAGCAACTCATTGTATCCGATGGAGTGGATATCGTTGGGTGTGCAGAGACCGACCGCCAGCTGGTACGTTTCCGTGCCGCAACTGCAGAGTAGCGCCGCCCCTCTCTGCCGGTCATCTTTCACCCCATTTGCCCGTAGGTAGCACTCGAGCTGCCCCACGAATGCGTCCCACTCCTCTGGGCGGTTGCTATTAAAAAGGGGATACTGACCCAGTTGTGCCATTTTGCTGTCTCGGTCGTCCTGCGTCTAGGTCCGGGCTGCCGATTGGATTCTGTCTGCGGCTAGCGTTGACCAGTGCAGGATCCCACCTTCGTCGCCAGTGCAAAGTCACGTGGTTCAAAGGAGAGACAGACACTTGAGCTGGGTCTTGATTCTTTATTTAGGCAGAGATGAAGCTGGAGCAAAAGGGTTACCTGGCGTCTCTTTATACCTGCCCAGGTGAATGGTGACCAATAGATTTAAACCTGGGCTTCCCGCCAGTGCAGGTGGCCAATGGATTTAAACCCTGGCTTCCCACCAGAGCTGACCATGCCTGGGGTACACTACACAATACTTATCTGAAAGTAGATTTAGCTTTTTCCTTGGTTCTTCTCCTTCCTGCCCTTCACTTTGTTCCTGGACAAGCAATGGACAAGTTTCATACATAATGACTAAAGTAATGACATTTTCCAGAACAAGAAATTTTAAAAAAATACTGTTTTCTGAGAACATTCAAAGAAAGTTAACAACCTAAGGTAGGGCTTTTCAACTTTTTCACCCATTGTACCACTTTTAGGATATGGCAACATCTGAGTACCACCAGTTGCCTAGCAAGGTGTCAAAAACTTGATGACCAAAAAAAAAAAAAGGAAAAAAGTGATGAAGTACAGGTAGTCCTCGATTTATAACAGTTCGCTTAGTGACTGTTCAAAGTTACATTGGCACTGAAAAAAGTGCCCCCCAAGCCACAGCTGAGAAAGACACCTCCTGTCCGAGGTTTTCATTGTTGTGAGCATTTCTGTTGAGGATTGGCAGCGGGGATGGGGTGGGTGTTTGGTTTTTATTCCCCCCCCTCTGCTGGGTTGTTGCAGAAGGTTTTGGTCACTTCACATGACCCTGGGACACTGTGGCCATCATAAATATGAATCAGTTGCCAAGCATCTCAATGTAAATCAACAAGACCCTGGAGATGCTGCAACATTCCAGCTTATCGGCGCTTCTTCTGGGCTGGAGCCTGGCACTGATCCTGGTGCTTCCACTGAGCCCTGACAGCCCTGCAGCTCCAGCCATCTCTCGCTCAGACTTGTGCGGTGCTGCCACCGGTTCAGCTCATTCACTTCCCCCGTTACCACTTTTCTGAGATGGTTGTGTACCACCTGCCAGGTGCCAATGTACCACAGGTGGTACCCATACCATTGGTTGAAAATCCCTGACTTTATACACATCCTATTGTCACTTAATTTATTAGCAATTATATTAATAGGGGAGACATTTCCTTGCAACAGCAGAATATTGGCAAACTGCTGTTTTTGAAGGAAGTGATACAGGCAAATATTTAAAGTATAACTGAGATCATGAGAAATTTTCAGCTATTGTTCATCCAGTACCATAGAATATAGAGCTTTCTCTAAGCCTCCATACTTTTATGTGCTCTTTGCTTTTCAACAATAATATCAGAGAGAGGGCATCAAAAACTAAATCATAAATATGGTATACTATTCTGGAATGCATTAAAAATACATTGTATATTTTGGAGAGGAATGTGTGGTGTTTGAAGTCATATAATCTTCTACGAGAAAAAAAGATTGTACAAACTTGGTTTCAATATGGACAATTACAAGCCAGGTGGAAAGAGGACCAGAAGATTGGTTTTTTAATGGATGATGAAAATTTGGTAAAACAAATTAGAAATCAGGGACCAGCGCATATCAAACGGATATATCTTGCATTGATAGAGATTGACTCAGAAACAGAAATTGTTAAGGACTGTATGATAAAATGGGCACAGAATATTCAGGAAGTTATCACAATGGACACTTGGGAAAAGATCTGGGTGAGAAATGTGAAATTTACGCAAGCTCAAAATTTAAGAGAGAACTTTTATAAAATGTTTTATAGGTGGCATTTAGATCCTAGAAAGTTAGCAAGTATGTATCCGAATTATCAGCCTAAATGTTGGAGATGTGGTGATCAAGATGCAACGTACTTTCATATATGGTGGACTTGTAAAAAGATCAAAGCATTTTGGATTAAAATTTGGTGGAATATGCAGAAGATATTCAAGAAAAGGATAAAGTTTTGTCCGCAGTTGTTCTTACTGGGCATTATTACTGATATTACTGTGCTGGACATTAATTTGATGTTGAACTTAATTACGGCAGCGAGACTTTTAATAGGGCAATACTGGAAGAAGGAAGAACTGCCGACCATAGAGGAATGGACTTTAAAAGTTTCCAACCTGGCGGAAATGGCGAAGATTTCAGCATATTTGAAAGACCATTTACAACAACGATATATTGTGGAGTGGAAGAAATGGATTGATTACATCCAGAATAAATACGGGACTAAAAAGTTTCATCTAGCATTTGAATAACTATATTGCTTGTAGTCAATTTATAAGAGCTAAAGTGCGAGAGATTTAATAGTTTATTGTTGTTAGTATATGGGAGTTTATGATTGGTTACTTTATTTTTATACCTTGTATCTAGCTCTGGGAAGTCCGGGGGGGGGGAGGGGGAAAGGGGAGGGTGAGAGGGTGGGATAGGGTTGGGAAGGGTTGGGGGATGGGATGTAATAATTAAAATGTATTGAAAAACTTTTCAATAAAAAAAAAATACATTGTATATTGATGTAGGTATCAATTACCTCCTTTTTAAAACAAAAATAAACAGGTTTGCAAATATTTCCACTGTAATCAGTAAGATCTAAATATGCTTAATTTTGATGGAATTGTGCCCACTGAATGAAACAAAGAAATATATGTTCGTGTCGGTTTGTTAGTAATCTAACTATTGGTCTTAGTGTTTTCTTTTTAAATAAAATTAGCCAATGCATAGTAGACATATTATTTAACCAAATTATATAGCATACCTCCTTCATGGATTACTGCCTTGTCATGGCGAAAGGGTTTGCATAATTCAATGAAGCCATGAGCTATGTGATCCACTGGAGAAGGAAATGGCAACCCACTCCAGTATCTTTGCCATGAAAACCCCATAGACTACGGGTCGGCAACCCACGGCTCCGGAGCCGCATGCGGCTCTTTGAGCCGTCTCATGCAGCTCCCAGTTGCCTGGTGCGCACGCACCTCTTTGAACGGGCAGTGGTGCGCGCGCATCTCTCCAAATGGAGAGTGGCACTGTCCATTTGGAGAGGTGCGCGCGCACCTCTCCGAATGGGCGGAGGTGCACACGCACCTCTCCAAACCTTTGGAGACGTGCAAGCGCATCTCCGCCTGAACAGGCAGTGGCGCTGCTCATTGGGAAAGCTGCCGTGGCCTGTTTGCAGAGCTGCCGCCTTCAGAGGAAGGCAGCAGGCTGCAAACAGGCCGCGGCAGCTTTCCCAACGGACGGCGCCACTGCCCATTCCGAGAGGTACGCGCACACCTCTCCGAACGGGCGGAGGTGCACGCGCAGCTCTCCAAAGGTTTACAGAGGTTTACAGGAGGAAGGCGGTAGCTCTGCAAATTGGCCGCGGCAGCAGGTCTGTAAACATAAAAACCAAAAAAGCCACTGGGAACCAGTTCCATCACACATAAAAAAATTAGCAACCACCTGCACGCGTCCGCACAAGAAACAAAACGTTTTTTGCATGCACAAAGTTTTTTTGTGCATGCGCGTGCATGGACGCACACACGCAGCTCCCACTTTTTTTTATGTGTGATGGAACCGGTTCCCAGTGACTCTTTTGGTTTTTCAGGTTGCCGACCCCTGCCATAGACAGTAGCAAAAGATAAAAAGATATGATGCTGGAAGATGAGCCCCTCACGTCAGAAGGCGTCCAATATGCTACTGGGGAAGAGCAGAGGGCTAGTACTAGTAGTGCCAGAAAGAATGAAGTGACTGGGCCAATGCTGAAAGGACGCTCAGCTGTGGATGTATCTAGTGTTGAAACGAAAGTCCGATGCTGCAAAGATTTTTTCTCCATAGGAACCTGGAATGTAAGATCCATGAATCAAGGAAAGCTGGACGTGGTCAAACAAGAGATGACAAGACTGAACATCGACATCTTAGGAATCAGCGAACTAAAATGGACAGAAATGGGTAAATTCATATGACCACTGCGGGCAAGAATCCCTCAGAAGAAATGGAGCAGCCTTCATAGTCAATAAAGGAGTAGAAAAAGCAATATTGGGATACAATCTTCAAAATGACAGAATGATCTCAATTCGAATCCAAGGCAAACCATTCAATATCACAGTAGTCCAAGTCTATATCCCAACCACCAATACTGAAGAGGATGAAATTGACTGGTTCTATGAAGGCCCACAGCACCTTATAGAAGTAACACCCAAAAATGATGTCCTTATCATCATGGGGGTTTAGAATGCTAAAGTAGGAAACCAAAAGATAACTAGAATAACAGGCAAGTTTGGCCTTGGAGTACAAAATGAAGCAGGGCACAGGCTGACAGAATTTTGTCAAGAGAATACTATGGTCATAGTAAACACTCTTTTTCAACAACCCAAGAGATGGCTCTACACATGGACATCACCAGACGGTCAACACAGAAATCAGATTGACTATGTGCTCTGCAGCCAAAGATGGAGAAACTCTATACAGTCAGTAAAAACAAGACCAGGAGCTGACTGTGGCTCAGACCATGAGCTTCTCATTGCAAAATTTAGGCTTAACTGAAGAAAGTAGGGAAAAGCACTAGGCTACTCAGGTATGAACTAAATCATATCCCTGACGAATATACAGTAGAGGTGACTATTGTGTAGTGGGTTCTGGAATGCAGGAAGGACGCCAGGCGATGAATACAGCACATGTTCTTTATTGAAGGGTAGACGGTAGTGAGGGAATAAGGGTTACCTGTGCCCTATTTGTACCTGTCCAGGTACACTTCCAGCCAATAGATTTAAACCTGCCTTTCCCGCTGAGAGTCCAGGTACACTTCCAGCCAATAGATTTAAATGTGGCTTTCCCGCTGAAACACTGCTCCCGGCCGCAGCAGTTTCGGCCCAGCGCCACCTGGTGGTATCGGTAGAGCCGTTGTTTGCAGTGTTATTAAACCCCACACATAACAGTGACAAATAGATTTAAGGAATTAGATCTGGTAGACAGAATGCCTGAAGAATTATGGACGGAGGTTCGTAGCATTGTACAAGAGGTAGCAACTAAAACAATCCCAAAGAAAAAGAAATGCAAGAAAGCAAAATGGCTGTGTCAGCAAGCTTTGCAAATAGCTGAGGAAAGGAGGGAAGCGAAACGCGAGGGAGAAAAAGAAAGATACACCCAATTGAATGCAGAATTCTAGAGAATGGCTAGGAGAGATAAGAATGCCTTCTTAAATGAACAGTGCAAAGAAATAGAAGAAAACAATAGAAGAGGGAGGACCAGAGATCTCTTCAAGAAAATTGGAGAGATGAAGGGAATGTTTCATGCAAAAATGGGCATGATAAAGGACCAAAATGGCAGGGACCTAACAGAGGCAGAAGAGATTAAGAAGAGGTGACAAAATTACACAAAAACTATACAAGAATGAGCTTAACATCCCTGATAACCACGATGAGTTGGTCACTGACCTCGAGCCAGACATCCTAGAATGTAAAGTGAAGTGGGCCTTAGGAAAGCTGATCTAGTGGAGGTGACAGTATTCCAGCTGAGCTATTCAAAATCTTAAAAGATGATGCAGTAAATATACTACACTCAATTTGCCTGCAAATTTGGAAAACACTGGCCACAGGATTGGAAAAGATCAGTTTACATTCCAATTCCAAAGAAAGGCAGTGCCAAAGAATGTTCAAACTATCTCACCATTGCACTACTTTCACATGCTAGTAAAGTTATGCTTAATATCTTGCAAGCTAGACTCTAGACGTATGTGAATGAAGAACTACCAGAAGTACAGGCAGGATTTCAGAGAGGCAGAGGAACTAGAGATCAAATTGCCAACTTATGCTGGATCATGGAAAAAGCTAGGGAGTTCCAGAAAAACATCTACTTCTGCTTCATTGACTATGCTAAAGCCTTTGATTGTGTGGATGACAACAAACTGTGTCATGTTCTTAAAGAGATGGGACTACGAGACCATCTTATTTGTCTCTTGAGAAACCTATATGTGCGTCAAGAGGCAACAGTGAGAACTGGACATGGAACCACTGATTGGTTCAAAATTGGGAAGGGAGTCTGGCAAGGCTGTATACTGTTGCCCTGCCTATTTAACTTACATGCAGAGCACATCATGAGAAAGGCAGGGTTAGATGAATCAAAAGTTGGAATTAAGATTTCCGGGTGGCAAGGCTCCGCCGCCAACAGCCATTCAGGCTGCCAGCCCCGTTGTTTCCGTGAAACCGCCGAAAACAGCGCCGATCAGCTGTTTTGGTGGCTCAGAAGCCCGCTCCTTGGGAGAAGAGGAAGGGGTGAGCGCCCAGGCAGGGGTAGAGCTCTCCCAGACCACCAGAGTTTAAACTCTGGTGGTTGAAGGATTGAGCCCCCCTGAAGCCTGAGTTTGCTCCGGACTTCGGGATGCCTCTGCTCCAGGGCTTTGGAGCAGAGCAGGGCGCAGCAACCATCCCTGCCATTGAGAGTGAACTTTGGATTACTTGGATGCAGGCAGAGCTGTACAGCAGAATCATGTCAGAGCAAGTATATGATCTTTAACTCAGTGGACTTTGTGGAATTTTTTAAAAGTGAAAGTGCGTAACAGAATTGAGTGGGTGAAAATGGCTGCCAAATCATCTAAAGTTCCTAGAAGTGCGGGGGCTTCCCCGGTGCAGCAATCTTCATTACAGGCTTTAATGCCCCCTCCCCCTGCACCTGCACCAGCTTTGACAGTAAAAGATTTGCAGGATGTTTTGCAAGAGGCTATGAAAAAGCAATCTCAACAATTAGTTGAACTTATGGATGAGAAGCTAACAGAAATGAGGGCAGACATATTACTTGCATTTCAAGGCATGGCCGTTTGCATTGAGCGCTTGGACGAGAGAGTAGAAGAACTTAGTCAAAATAATATCAGATTAGATACAAAAATGACGGATGCTGAAACTGTGATGGATAAGATTGACGACGATTTAACCATGGTCCAATACCATGAGATGGAGTTTGCTGTGAGAATTAGGGGCTTAAAAGAGGATTCTAAGGAAAATCTGAAAAAAGTAGTTTCAGAAGCTCTGGAAGGCATTTTGGGGCGTTCAGCAGAAGATATTATGGTGGATATAGACAAAATATTTCATGTTAATTCATGGATTGCAAGACAAAGGAAATTACCTAGAGATGTGGTGGTTTATTTTACAAAGAGAGCAATCAGAAATGAGGTCATTCAAGCTTTTTATAATAGTAAATTTGCAATTGCAGAGCAAGAAGTTTTGATTTTAAAAGAGATTGCTCCAAAGATTTTAAGAAGAAGAAAGGAGTTTGCTTTTTTGGCAGAAGAATTAAGAAGACGGGATATTCAGTTCAGATGAGAGATTCCAGTGGATATGGGGGTGATGTATGCAGGCACGAGACATCGTCTTCTTACAGTGTTACAGGCACATGATTTTTATACTAATGTTTTAAAGGCAGTCCCTATACCACTTTTGGAATCCCAAAAGAAGAATGGTGAGGGAGAGCATCAATCACAAAGTAAGAATGCACAAGGTGCTGAAGGAGCTACGCAGATGAAAGATGGAGAATTTCAGAAAGTTACAGGAGTGGATCAAATTTCAGTATCATCGGAGGAGGTTAGAGATCAAAGAATGACACGTGCTGCTGCTAAACGAATGAGACAAGAGCAAGAGCAAGAATAGCAGAGAGTTTTGACGGCACCTCAAAAACTTACTTATAGTGAAGCAGTGGGAGGAGCGCGACCAAAGAGAGTGCAGGTGATTTTGGAAGAAGCGCTTCAAAAGCTTCAGGTCGCGAAAGATGGCGACAAAGCTTCTAACCTGGAATGTTAATGGTTTAAATTCACCACAGAAGAGAAAGAAAGTATTTCAATATTTAAAGCAATTTAAGAATGATGTTATTTGTCTACAAGAAACACATATTAGAGCCACGGATCAAAAGTATTTGTTAAACTCGAGGTTGGGTACACAGTTTTACTGCCTCTGCAACTGATAAGAAAAATGGAGTGGTCATTTACATTAAGAACACTTTGACAGCGACTTTAATTGAAGCAGATAAACAAGGAAGATATGTTATAATTGAACTGTTAATAGAAGGTAAGAAAACGCTTTTGGTTGGACTATATGCTCCTAATCAACAACAAGGAGATTTTTATAGTTTATTACACAGCAAGATTATTCAGTGGGATTATAAATCTTGTATCCTGATGGGAGACTGGAATGGCGTTCTGGGTGTACAAATGGACAAGGTTTTTTTTTTTAAAAGCACCCCAAGTCATGCTAAACTGCCTAAATCTTTTTTTGAAATGAAGCATGATTTGGAATTGAGAGACGTTTGGAGAGAGAGGAATTTGCAAGAAAAAGACTTTACTTTTTTCTCCGACAGGCATCAGTCTTTTTCTAGGATTGATTTTGTATTAATCACTAATGATTTTTTTTCTAGGATTAAGAAGATCAAGACTTGCCCAAGAACTATATCTGATCATAGTCCAGTATGGTTAGAGATAGAAAAAGATAATAGGGATAGGCGATCCTGGCGCTTAAATGAAAATTTGTTTAGATACCAGGAAAATGTGGAAGAGTGTAAAAAACAGATGAAGGAATTTTTTAAAATTAATATGTATAAAGGTACTTCTATTGAAATGGTTTGGGATGCAAATAAAGCTTATATGAGAGGTGTATTAATATATTTGAACAATAAATATAGTAAATTGGAATTTAGGAGGAAAGAATTAGGATGAAATTAAGGAAAGAGAAAAGGCTTTAATTTTGAATTCATCTGATGGGAAGATTAAAGAGGTAATTACTTTATTAAGGGGTCAGTTTGATAAGTTAATGGCAGATCAAGTGGCAACTAACTTACGGTATGTTAGACATAATACTTTTTGTAATGCTAATAAACCAGGTAGATGGTTAGCTTACTTGTTAAGGAAGAAGCAAAGGGTTTCTAATATAGATAGAATAGAACATAAGGGTAAAGTAGTGTACCAGCAGAGTCTTATTAAAAAGACTTTTGTTGATTTTTATTCTAAGTTGTATGCTAGAGATAAGATTAGAGATCTAGACATAGATAATTATTTGAAAAGAGCTAATATTCCTGTTCTTACACAAGAACAAAAGGAAGGGATGAATCAATTGATAACTGATGAAGAAATTTTTTTAGCAATCAAACAACTGAAAGTGAGTAAAGCGCCGGGCACTGATGGATTGACTGCTGTGTATTATAAAAATTTACAGTTAGAAATGGTGAAGCCTTTAAGGAAATTGTTTCAGACAATTCAAATGGGAGGAGGGGTACCTCCATCTTGGAAGACTGCTTTTATTTCTTTGATCCCGAAGGAAGACCAGGATGTCACCCAAGCCAAAAATTATAGGCCAATATCACTTTTGAATACGGACTACAAGATATTTGCAAAAAATTTAGCTAACAGATTAATGAGGGTAATACAACAAGTAATTCATGGTGATCAAACTGGATTTATAAGTGGCAGACAAATGAAGAGCAATGTGAGACATATTGTAGATTTATTGGAATTTTTGGAAAGAAACAATCAGATCCCTGCAGCGTTGATCTTTTTGGATGCTGAAAAAGCCTTTGATCAATTGGATTGGCAATTTTTGATGAAAGTATTAGAGAAAATGGAATTTGGGGATAAATTTTTACAACCAATTAGGGCAATATATCAAAAGCAAACAGCCCGTATAATAGTTAATAATAGTCTGACTGAATTATGCAATATTGAAAAAGGTACAAGGCAGGGGTGCCCGTTGTCACTTCTATTATTTGTTTTAACATTGGAAATATTACTGATTAAAATACATGATTCGGATAAAATTAAGGGAATCCAAATAAGAGATCAGGATTATAGATTGAGGGCGTTTGCAGATGATCTGGTTGTTACGGTAACTCAGGCCGATTATTCAGTTGTAGAATTGATGGAGATAATAACGCAATATGGGAAAGTTTTTGGATTCAAGATCAATATACAAAAAACTAAAATATTGTCTAAAAATATGACAGTATCACAAAAGGCTGTTTTAGAAGAGCTAACGGTATTTGAAAGAGTCAAAAGGGTTAAATATTTGGGGATATATTTGTCAGCCTCAAATGTGAAGTTATATAAAAATAATTATGAAAAGTTATGGGGAAAAGTACAAAAAGAATTAGATAGTTGGAAAAAATTACAATTATCTTTACTGGGAAGAATTGCAGCAGTGAAAATGAATGTTTTGCCGAAATTTTTATTTTTATTTCAAATGATACCTATACTTAAAAAGGATTTAAATTTGGAGGAATGGCAAAAAGGAGTTAATAAATTTGTTTGGGCAGGGAAAAAGCCATGAGTTAAATTTAAGATAATGCAAGATACAAGTGAAAGAGGTGGTCTTAAAATGCCTAATCTCAAATTATATTATGAGGCTGCTGCCTTGTCAGCGATAAGTGACTGGTTTAATTTAACACAAGCGAGATTATTAAATCTTGAGGGTCATGACTTGTTATTTGGATGGCATGTATATTTATTGTATGATAAGAAGATGGATAACGTGTTTAAGATACATATTTTAAGGTATGCTCTGTTGCGAGTTTGGAAAAAGTATAGACATAAGTTAAATTATAAGATACCTATTTGGGCAATACCTAAACATGCAATAGAAAATATAAATGTTGGATTTAAATATGATGTGATTACATATAAGGAAATTTTAAGTTTTAAGAGGAATGTATGGCAATTAAAGTCATACAACATCTTAAAAGAAGAAAAGATCGTACAAACCTGGTTTCAGTATGAGCAATTACAGGCTAGGTGGAAAGAGGACCAGAAAACTGGCTTTTCAATGATTGATGAAAATTTGGTAAAGCAAATTAAAGATCAAGATCAAGCACATATAAAAAGAATATATCTTGTATTGATAGAAATTGATTCAGAGACGGAACTTGTTAAAGATTGTATGATAAAGTGGGCTCAGAATTTTCAAGAAGTTATTACAATGGATACTTGGGAAAAGATCTGGGTGAGAAATGTAAAATTTACACAGGCCCAAAATCTAAGAGAGAACTTTTACAAAATGTTTTATAGGTGGCACTTAGATCCTAAAAAATTAGCAAGTATGTATCCGAACTGCCAGCCCAAATGTTGGAGATGTGGTTGTGAGGATTTTCATATATGGTGGACTTGTAAAAGGGTTAAAGCTTTTTGGATTAAAATTTGGTGGAATTTGCAAAAAATATTCAAGAAAAGGATAAAGTTTTGTCCGCAACTGTTCTTATTGGGTATTATCACAGATACTACCGTTGTGGATACTAGGTTGATGTTGAATTTAATTACGGCAGCGAGACTTTTGGTAGTGCAATATTGGAAGAAGGAAGAACTGCTGACTATAGAAGAATGGACTTTAAAAGTATCCAACTTGGCGGAAATGGCAAAGATCTCAGCGTATTTGAAAGACCAATCACTACAGAGATACATTGTGGAATGGAGAAGATGGATTGATTATATCCAGAATAAATATGGGACTAAAAAGTTTCATTTAGCATTTGAATAAGTAGCGGATATAATGTATAACTAGCTTGTAGTCATTTTACTAAGAGTTAAAGTGCGATAGAATTTAATATTTTATAGTTGTTTGCATATTTTAGATTATTTTTGTTTGTATTTTTATACCCTGTATTTTGCTCTGGGAAGTCGGGGAGGGGGGAGGGGAGGGTTGGCGGGGTTGGGGAGAGGGGAGGGGGGTTTTGTATTTAAAAATGTATTGTAAAACTTTTCAATAAAAAAAAAGTTGGAATTAAGATTGCCGGGAGAAATGTCAACAACCTAAGATATGCAGATGATACCACTCTAATGGCAGAAGAGGAACTAAAGAGCCTGTTGCTGCAGATGAAGAAGGAGAGTGGAAAAGTTGGCTTGTAACTTAACATTAAGAAAACTAAGATCATGGCATCCGGCCCTCTCAATTCCTGGCAGATGGGGAAGAAATGGAGGTAGTGACAGATTTTATTTTCCTGGGCTCCAAGATCACCGCAGATGGGGACTCTAGCCAAGAAATTAAAAGACGCTTGCTCCTGGGGAGGAAAGCCATGGCAAATCTAGACAGCACACTAAAAAGCAGAGACATCACCCTGTCAACAAAAGTACGTATAGTCAAGGCTATGGTCTTCCCAGTTGCAATGTATGGCAGTGAAAGTTGGACCATAAAAAAGGCTGAGCGCCAAAGAATTGAGGCCTTTGAACTATGGTGCTGGAGAAGACTCCTGCGAGTCCCTTGGACTGCAAGGCGATCAAACCGGTCAGTCCTAGAGGAGATCAACCCTGACTGCTCTTTAGAAGGCCAGATCCTGAAGTTGAAACTCAAATACTTTGGCTACTTAATGAGAAGGAAGGACTCACTGGAGAAGAGCCTAATGCTGGGAAAGATTGAGGGCAATAGAAGTATGGGACGACAGAGAATGAGGTTGCTGGATGGAGTCACTGAAGCAGTAGGTGTGAACTTAAATGGATTCCAGAAGATGGTAGAGGACAGGAAGGCCTGGAAGAACATTGTCCATGTGGTCATGATGGGTCGGACATGACTTCACAACTAACAACAACAACATATAGAATACAGAAATATTTGCTTTACAGATATTACAATAATAAAATAAGCCTACTTATTATGAACTTTTCAGACTTAATTAATTTTAGTAATGAAAATCTGTAACATATCTCTCCTAACCCTGTTTGTTCAGTGTAATCTACATATATGTTGGAAAGTTATTTAATCATTTATTAGACTATAAGAATTCTTTGTATACTTCCTTTGAAAAATACCTCTACTTACTGAAGTGGTGGGAAACGTTTTGGCAGTCAGAAGCCACACATATTTAGCAAAGTAATCATGTAAAAATGTCAATGTTAAGAACAGGGGTAGAATTTTGAATAAACTTTTTTCTTAGGGGAATGAATATCTTATCCATCTCCTTCTCCCACACCTGAAAAAATATTCACTGAGCAATGCAGAAGTGTAAATGAAAGTTTATTGTAAATTAGTTGATTTAGAGAAAGCATTCAATAATGTGGCTAGTCTTGAATTAAGGAATGTTTGGCATTAATATGGAGCTAAAGGATGCTTCTGAATGTGATAAGAGCAGTATATGAGGGATATAAGACATGTATGGGAATAAATCAAATATATCAAATAGTTCAACACCGAGCAAGACAAGAAGGTATAACGTCCCTTTGTTTTTAAAGTGTTTATGGATGCATTTATAAGAAATGTTTGTGGTTATGTTAGAGGCATCTAACTGAGGATGTGAATAAGGAGGATGAATGAGGATGCAGTTTTGTGTACAAACAGTACCATATTGTTTCTGTGAACTTGAATTCTCTTACTAAATGGGATGGTGGCTTAGGAATTCTGGGAGTTGAAGTCCACAAGTCATAAAAGAGCACCCCTGCACTAGGGAAAGGACTGGAAGCATGTTAGCTGAAAATCTACTTGGCATCTCTGAAATCCAACAGGTTAAGATGCTTAATTCAATTTCCATCCTGACCCAAATGATAGTTTGGGATACAACTGTTAAAAAACCCACCACAAGTCAGTATGAAAGTGTGTGGCACAATGGAGAGATATAGAACTAAATCCTCATTTGACTTCCTGTCCCTCTTTGCCCCCTTTGCTGCTTCAAAGGGCCCTTGGGTGGAGGTGCCATGTAGCTGGTTGCCCCACACAGCAACCACTGTGTCTCCGCATCCTAGCCTGGTGCCTGAGGCCACTGCCCACCCCACCTGCCACCAGGAGGCGCAGCTAATTGTCCCGTGCAGTGAATTACCTGGGGACAAGTGTCCCTCAGTAAATTGCATGGGACCATGGGGTGGGGGAGGAAGAGGCTGAATAAATGAAGCCCAAGCCCAGAGGACAAAATAAAGAAGCAAAGTAAGACAGTTCTGAAGAGAAGAGGCAATGAGAAAGTAGGCAGCAGGTGAGGAAAACTGGGGGAGAGAGAGAGGATGGTTTCCTACCCTTAGACTAGTGAGCTGTTTCCCTCAGTTGGTGCAAAGAGGAGAAAACTCAAGAACTCCAGCCAGGAACAAGCAGAAAAGGCAAAGAAAAAGTGAAGGCTTTGGCAGAACATAAATAGAAGGCAGAAGCTTAAAAAAAGAAAGAAAAAATATAGAGCAGACTGAATTCTAAGGTTTCTTTTTATAACATAAATCTCTGCTGAAGGAAGCTACAAAACCCAACCGGCTCCCAAGTTTCCAATGAGTCTAGGTCAGTCTGGTTATTGGTTCAAAAGAAAAAAATATCAGGAATCAGAAACTATTGTTTTCAGTTTAGCCCAGAAATAGTAGACTCATGGTGTCTACCATTGTAGTAAATATAGTACTAAGAGTCCAGAAGTAAAAAGACACTGGCATATTATTGTCTCCTTCCTACTAGTGGATGTATCATCAAGGAGTGCCCAGTCATGATGATTTGCTTATCTTTGGCCATGACAGTAGGCAACGTTTGAATTGTAGTACATTCAGCCCTTGATCTCTCTGGATCTCTCTCAGCAGGCTGGAAGTCATTATTTTTCAGTAAAGATTAAGCCTTTCCCAATTTTGGTACTCTTCAGATAATGATGGACACTATGGTCTTACATATATATCTGGAGGTTGAAGAAGTCTGTTATAAGACTTCACTTCAGACTTCTGGTCCTGCGCAGCAGAGCAGCAGTCGAGGGGTTTGGGACTCAGTGCCCCTCTGCTGAGTTTCTTCCTGTTAGGGAACCATAAATGGGCCAGAAACTGCCCCGAAGAGGGGGAAAAGAAGTAAGTAAGTCCCAGGGACCTCGGAAAGAGAGCAGTTGACCCTATTGATCCAGGAGAAGCCTTTCAGAAACCAACAAGAGAAAGGCTAGCCTAACTTCAGAGTGTAGCCCAAGCTGCAAGCAACCAAAGTAAAAAGCACTATTTTAAGTGGGCTCAGAATTTTCAGGAGGTTATAACAATGGATACTTGGGAAAAGATTTGGGTCAGAAACGTAAAATTTACACAGGCCCAAAATTTAAGAGAGAATTTTTATAAAATGTTTTATAGGTGGCATTTAGATCCTAAAAAACTAGCAAGTATGTATCCGAACTGTCAGCCCAAATGTTGGAGGTGTGGTTGTGAGGATGCAACGTATTTTCATATTTGGTGGACTAGTAAAAAAGTTAAAGCTTTTTGGATTAAAATTTGGTGGAATATGCAAAAGATATTTAAGAAAAAGATAAGGTTTTTTCCGCAGTTGTTTTTGTTGGGTATTATTACAGACTTTACTGTTATAGATACTAAATTGATGCTGAATCTAATCACGGCAGCAATTCTTTTAGTAGCGCAATATTGGAAGAAGGAGGAACTGCCGACTATAGAAGAGTTGACTTTGAAAGTTTCTAACTTGGCGGAAATGGCAAAGATTTCGGCATATTTGAAAGAACAATCGCAACAGAGATATATTGTGGAATGGAGAAGATGGATTGAATATATTCAGAATAAATATGGGACAAAAAAGTTTCATTTAGCATTTGAATAAGTAGTGATTTTATATGATGTATTATTAGTTATTTGTTATCTGTTAGTAATATAATTATGACTATGGAGAGTTAAAGTGCGATAGAATTAATGTCTTATTTTTGTTGTTAGCATATTTTAGCTTATGTTTGTAAGTCTATACCCTGTATTCAGCTCTGGGAAGTTGGGGAGGGGGGAGGGGGGAGGGGAGGGTTGGAGAGAGGGGAGGGGGAGGAGGGAGTTTTTTCTATTTAAAAAATGTATTGTAAAACTTTTCAATAAAAAAAGCACTATTTTAAGCTGATTGTAAACAGCACATTTGAATCTGGGTAAGAACATTGATTTTCTCTATCCTACTTATCAACTTTCCTGAAGAAAAAAAATTCCCAAGAAGCAAAAAACCTCTGAAAGTGAAGGAGGGGGATTTTGCCCCACCCTTTTACTAATGGAATTGGCGAATTAAACCTTTTATGGAGGACCAAAACATATTGAAATGAAATGAAATGACTATAAAACCTAAATCTGGATAAGTTTGAAATTACTGAATGGTTAAAATTCTCATTTTAAATGCAATTTGCTCATTTTGAAAATTTGAAAAATAAACCAGTCCTGACATCTAGTGGTGGATGAAGACTATGACAGTTACGCTTTCATGCAGGACTTGACAAAATCTGGAAAAAACTAATCTCTACTTGTGACCTTCAAAGCTTTAACAATAGAGAACAGCTGTGACAAAAAAGAAACCAATCTGGGCTGCAGACAAAGTGAGACTTGCAAACTTCAGGGGACTAAAAAACCCCAAACTTTTTTGAACTTTCTGGATTACAAGTATCTATTTAACTCTGACCCCAAAACTATTTGCAGAGAAAAGAAAATTTGGATTCTTGGTCATAATGGAAAATCAGAGATTTATAGAAAGAACCTATCAAGAAAAAATAAATACTTTTCAAGAGGAGACATATGATATATTACAACTAATTCAAATAACAATGACTTCAAACCACAAAGAAATCCAAAATAGCTTTGGAAATATAAACCAATTCATCTCCAATTTAACTTTACAACAAAAAAATCCCAGGAAACAACAACAGAGAAGGAACAAATAAAACAGACAACTGAATACAAATTTGAGGACAGAGACTTAAAGATGGAACCTAATAAAACAAAGAAGTATAATTTAACCCAAGTGGAAAAAAAATACAAGAAATACTGGATTTGGAAAAGAGAACTTATACTTTAACACCAGAAAACAAATTTGAGGAAAAGAAAAAAGATTGGACAAAATCAACTGCAGAGTTGTCAGGAAAAACACTAGAACTGGAGAGACAAAAAATGATAAGAGAAGCAAAGAGAAAAAGAAAGAGAAAGATTTTCAACAAAAATGAATGGACTTACCTTTTATATCTACAGTAACACCTACAAGAATATGGAAAGATTCTTTGATTCAGCAGAACATATTGATTAAGAAAGATACTGGGCAAAAGAAAAAGGCTAAAGTGAAAATTAAGAAAATAGATAGTGGGGCCGATCAGAGAATATTTAAAAAAGAAACACCTGTACAGATATGGGTAAAGAAATAGAAAAAAATTTGGATGTGAATTTGACTTTAAGAGGGAAGAGCCCCTCAAGTAACATAGTACTTTCTTTTTCTTCTTTTTTATTTTATTTCTTGATATGAGTAATGCAGTGTATGCCTCCCAGCATACACAAAGGACAGCACAGCAGGAACGGCTTATATAAAGCAAATGATTTAGATAACTAAAAGTGATTGATTTTAAGAAAATTACAATGGATTAAAAATGTTTGGAATAAGAGTTAAAAGATTAGAGGACTAGATTTATTAAATGGAATATTCAAAGATTAAATATATTTTTAATTATGGTAAAAAAGAACAAAAAAATTGGAAATAAATATGTATTAGCTTATAGGAAATAGGTATTTTAAGTAGCATGCTATCTTTTTACTTATATATTTTATTCTTATTCTTTTTTTTTTTAGTCTTATTTATTCCTTAAGAAAGGTAAAAGTATTGGGTTGGCTTACATGAGAAAAAATAGACTTAAATATTTAAATGTAATTAACTTTGAGAAAACTCTTAACCAGTAAGAATGGTTTGAACATTGTGGGAAAAACAAATGTAAACAAGAACTGTAAACAGGATCTATGATGAGACAACCAGAATGTCTAGATAGAAAAGGAATATTATATTGATGTGATTATCTGTAGAAATATTAGAAAACTTTTATATTCAATCATCATGCATTAAAACAACAAGAATTGTATTAACTTAAGGTTGGTAAACGAGAATATTATGGGAAAAAGAGGAAATCAAGTAAATTTATTATGTGGATTATAGATTATAGAAATCAACTGTCAGTGAAAGTTTCTTAAATCTAAACCCAGACAACACACTGTTTAACGAATATGAAGGTGATTATGTTAAAAAATTAATAAAACATATTTTAAAAAAGACCACTTCAAATGGATGCTAATTAACTACTGCAAAATAAATTCAAATGAGTTGTATGTTTAAAATGTTTATATTTGGCATTTATTTTCTATTGGGAAAGATTGAAATACTTCTGGGAGGTTGTTAACTGGATCAGTGATGTAAAACCTATTTAAACATTTCATTTCATAGTTCTTAATAAGGCAAGAGAAATAACCTGTAAAAGCAGCTCTTTACGGTGGAGAGAGAGAAAGAGGATTTGCCTTTGGTTTCATTTGGGTTTTCTTATACAGTGGGCAGCTGAAGAAAGCATACTGTGGCTTTCAGAATTGGGAATGATGTAGATAAGCAGAATTGCAAAGTGTTCAAAAATCTATTTATCAAAGAGCTTCATGGAAACTCTTCTGCTTGCTCAAGAGAGAGAATAAGGCTGAGGGCTTCTTTGGTAGAGCTGGAAGATCCTGTAGCCTAGAGATTCCTCAACCAATCAGGTAATAATGGAGATTATTGGTATCCTTTTTAATGTGCTGCATTCAGATTATGCTGTTAGCCACTTTTGATGCTTTGAAAACACGCTGGTTATATATAACATTTTTATAGTTTTCGATACTCTTATACCATCTATAACACAAATGCTCTTTGTGTTCCTTTTTGAGCTCTGTTTGTTTAACTGATTAGACAATAGTTGGAGTTTGATTTTATAGTAATAGAACAAGTTCATTTAATTGAAGAGCCTAACTGCATGTATGCCAACATTTAACTTCCACTGCCTTTCAAATACATAGGACTGTATTTGTAGAAAGCCAGATGATTGCTAGCTACTAACAACTTTAATGCCATTTAATGCTTGTCTAAATGTTTACGTCCTCGGACAAGCGCTGGCTCTTCGGCTTTGAAACGGAGATGAGCACCGACCCCTAGAGTCAGAAACGACTAGCACGCATGTGCGGGGGAACCTTTACCTTTTATATTACAACTCAATTCTCTGCAACAGAGGCTGAAAAACCTGTGTATAACAACAGGACTGAAAAATTTATTCTTGTCATGGTTCTTTCTTACTGCAAGATGACTGAATCAGGAGGTTGACTGTGATTGACTGTTTGATTCCAACAGAACTAAACAACATCAATGACTATGAAAACAGTAGCTGATTTTGGAGCATCTATGAAATGAGAAGATTTTGATAGGATTGTTTGTATGACTGAATGAAACCATGATTGGTTAACATGATGTTTGAATAAATATTGAAAAATGCATTTGATGTTTTTAAACATATGGCCTTACAAATTTCTGATCTGAAGTCATATTGTATAGATTGCAAACTTTTTTTCAAGAAACATTTCTCAAATGTCCTATGATATTGCTGTGCTTCAGTACTTCCTAAAGTGACTTCCCTGATTTGCTGAATACATATGAAACTTCTGACAACTCTTTATCTTCATTAAATTTTAGGGTAAACATTCCTTTCATGTGAAAGAATCAGGAGTTGAGAACATCCAGCTCAAGAATTTTTTCAATCTACTTTGGTGTGTATACATATTTTGTAAAAAAACCCCAAAACCCTAAATCTTTAATCGACAGTGTTCCTAATTTTATATCATAAGCTGTAATACATTATCTAGCTTTGAGAATATGGAGAAGCAAAATAATGTATCTGAATTCATCTTGCTGGGACTTACTCAGGATGAAGAGTTAGAGAAAGTCTGCTTTGGAATCTTTTTGATCTTCTACATGGCAATTCTGCTGGGGAATCTATTGATCATAGTCACAATCAAGAGCAGTTGCCACCTGAATTCTCCACTGTATTTCTTTCTCAGTTTCCTTTCCTTCATAGATATCTGTTACTCCTCTGTCACTGCTCCCAAACTGATAGCGGACTTCCTTGTGAAGAAGAAAACCATCT
>JAKJMR010000193.1:967391-989187 GCA_024449315.1 Daboia siamensis
ATAATAATAATAATAATAATAATAATAATAATAATAATAATAATAATAATAATAATAATAATAATAATAATTTTATTTATATACCGCCCTTCTCCCGAAGAACTCAGGGCGGTGAACAGGGCAATACATGTTAAAAAACAATAATACAAAATTTAAAAGAGATTAAACAAGATGCCCCTAAAACAGTAGGATAAAACAGAACCCACAATAAAAGCCCTAACCCATCCCCCATCAGGCCAGGCCGGCTTGTTCGAATAAGTAGGTCTTCAGATCGCGTCGGAAGGAGCGAAGGTCAGGTGCCATCCCGAGCTCAAACGTCAACTGATTCCATAAAGCCGGGGCACCCACAGAGAAGGCCCTCCCCCTGGGGGCCACCAGCCGACGTTCCCTGACCGGCGGCACCCTGAGGAGGCCCTCTCTGTGGGAACGCACAGGGCGGAGGGAAGTTGACGCCGGCAGCAGGTGATCCCCGAGGTACTCCGGACCCATGCCATGTAGGGCCTTGTAAACCATCATCAGAACCTTGAATCGTACCCGGAAGACAACTGGTAGCCAATGCAGCTCGCAGAGCAAAAGTATAACATGGGAGTACCGGGAAACTCCCAAGACAACTCTCGCGGCTGCATTCTGTACCAGTTGGAGCCTCCGAGTGGTCTTCAAGGGAAGCCCCATGTAGAGAGCGTTGCAGTAGTCCAGATGAGAGGTCACGAGCGCATAATGCACTTTAACCCGCCTATAACATAATTACAAACAATCTAAAAATATCCAACTTATACTAATACAATAATAATACCGTGTAATATATATATTATTATAGCTAATAATAAAAAAGAAAAAGGAAGAATTTAAATTATAACAATCTAAAATTTACTCATAAGCTAAATGGAACTTTTTTGTTCCATATTTTTTCTGAATATAATCTATCCATCTTCTCGAAACTGAAATGTATCTTTCTTGTGAATGATCCTTCAAGTAAGCAGAAATCTTAGCCATTTCTGCTAAATTTGACACTTTAAGCATCCACTCCTCTATAGTAGGCAGGCAATCCTTCTTCCAATATTGCCCTACCAATAACCTTGCAGCTGTTTTCAAATTCAACATCAAGTTAATTTCTTTAGTATCACAATCTGTAATAACACCCAATAAAAATAATTGTGGGGTAAACTTTATCTTTCTCTTAAAAATCTTTTGGATGTTCCACCAAATTTTAATCCAAAAAGCTTTTATATTTCTACAAGTCCACCAAATATGAAAATAAGTAGCGTCCAAACTACCACATCTCCAACATTTGGGCTGTAAATTGGAATACATACAAGACAGCTTTTTAGGATCCAAATGCCATCTATAAAACATTTTATAAAAATTTTCTCTTAAAACTGAGTAAATTTTACATTTCTAACCCAAATTACCTCCCAAACATCCAATGGAATTGGTTCTTGAATATTTTGAGCCCACTTTACCATTCAGTCTTTCACTAACTCCATTTCCGAATCCAATTCTATTAAAGCATTATAAATTCTCTTTATATGCGCTCGAGTTTGATCTTTAATCTGTTTTATCAAATTTTCATCCATCAGTGTCAAACCAATCTTCTGATCTAACTTCCACCTAGCTTGCAGTTGAGTATACTGAAACCAAGACTGTACAATATTTTCTTGTTTTAACTCAGCTAACGACCTTAATTGCCAATCATTCCCTACCAATCTAAGTAATTGCTTATAAGAAATCATATCCAAATTCACACCCATAGATACACCCTCTACTGCGTGTCCAGGAATCCCCCAAATTGGTATTTTATAATTCAACTTATAATAATACTTTTTCCAAACACGCAGTAAAGCACTTCTTAAAATATGAGATTTAAAAGCCTTGTCAACTTTTTTATCATAAATCAAATATGCATGCCACCCAAATAATAAGTCCCATCCCTCAAGATAAAGTATACTTTTATTTGTTAAATTAAGCCAATCACTAACCAGTGTTAAAACCACCACATCATAATATAATTTCAAATTAGGCACCTTAAGTCCTCCTCTTTCCCATGCATCTTGTAAAACCTTGTTGAACTCTCGGTTTTTCCCCCGCCCAAATAAATTTATTAATACCCTTCTGCCAATCATCCAAATTAGCATCCTTTTTCAAAATAGGTATCATTTGAAACAAAAAGAGAAACTTTGGTAAAACATTCATTTTAACAGCTGCAATTTTTCCCAACAAAGATAATTGTAATTTTTTCCAATTATTTAAATCCTTTTGTACTTTTAACCATAACATCTCATAATTATTCTTATATAATTTCACATTAGAAGCTGTAATATATACTCCCAAATATTTAACCTTTTTCACTATTTCATAACCTATCAATTTTACTAACATTTCCTTTTCATTCATGGTCATATTTTTAGATAATATTTTAGTCTTATTATTATTTACCTTAAAACCTGAAACTTTCCCATATTGAATTGTAATTTCCATCAAATCTATAACCGATTGAATCGGTTGGGATAATGTAACAACCAAGTCATCCGCAAATGCTCTTAACCTATAATCATTCTGCTTTATTTTTATTCCCTTTATTTTAGGTGATTCCCAAATTTTAATCAATAAAATCTCCAATGTTAAGACAAACAGTAATGATGACAGGGGACACCCCTTTCTTGTACCTTTTTCAATTTTAAATGCGTCTGTTAATCCCCCATTAATTATAATTTGCGCCGATTGTTGTTGATATATGGCCTTAATAGATTGCAAAAATTTATCCCCAAAATTCATCTTATCCACAATTTTCAATAAAAATTGCCAATTCAACTGATCAAAAGCTTTTTCAGCATCCAAAAATATCAATGCCGCAGGGACTTGGTTATTCTTATCCAAATATTCAATTAAGTTAACTATTTGTCTTACATTATATTTCATATATCTTCCAGTTATAAATCCAGACTGATCAGAATGAACCATTTGTTTCAAGACTTGCATTAATCTATTTGCCAATATTTTTGCAAAAATCTTATAGTCTGTGTTTTAAAGCGATATAGGTCTATAATTCTTAGGCTGAGTAAAAGCTTTATCCTCCTTTGGGATCAATGATATAAAAGCCCTTCTCCAGGATGGAGGCACTTCCCCTTCAGCCTGGATTTTATTAAATAATTCTTTTAAAGGTTTTACCATCTCTGCAAGTAAGGTTTTATAATAAATTGCTGTTAAGCCATCTGTACCAGGAGCCTTACCCACTTTTAACTGTTTAATTGCTAATATAATTTCCTCAGAAGTAATTAAACAATTCATCCCTTCCCGTTGTTCATATGAAAGTATAGGAATATGCGCTTCCTGTAAATATTTATCTATATCTAAGGCTTGTATATTCTTGCTAGCATATAACTTTACATAAAAATCCAAAAAACCCTTTTTAATCAAATTTTGTTGATATGTTTCTTTACCCTTATATTCTATTTTCTCTATAGTACGTAACTTCTGTTTTTTCCTTAACTGATAAGCTAGCCACCTACCAGGCTTATTTGCGTTACAAAAAGTATTATATTTCGCATATCACAAATTAGTTGCAACCTGATCCGCCATTAACATATTAAATTGCTCTTTCAACAAATTTATTGAAATCCTTAGTCTCTTGTCTGATGAATTCAAAATAAAAGCTTTCTCCTTCAATTTAATCTCTTCTGCCAATTCTTTACATTTTTGCATCTGCTTACGCCTATGACCATTATTCATATGAATCAAAATCCCCCTCATATAAGCTTTACTAGCATCCCAAACCATTTCAATCAGTGTTCCTTTATGCATGTTCAAAACAAAAAACTCTTTCAAATAATCTTTACATTTCTCTGAAAGTACATCATATCTAAATAAATTTTCATTCAATCTCCAAGATCTTCTGATCCCATCTTCCCTACGTAGCTCCATCCATACAGGACTATGATCCAACAATGTTCTAGGAAAAATCTTGACATTTTTGACCTGGAAATAAGATCACCAGTAATTAAAAAAAAATCAATTCTGGAAAACGATTGATGCCTGTCCAAGAAAAAAGTAAAATCTCTGTCCTCCAAGTTTTGCTCCCGCCAAATATCTCTTAATTCCAAATCATCTTTCAAATAAAAAAAAAAACTTTAGGCAATCTAGAATAGTTAGGAGAGTTTTTAGAAGATCCCTTCTTGTCCTTGCTTGAATCCAAAACACCATTCCAATCACCCATCAAAATAACAGATTTATAATCCAATTGAGTTAATTTATCATGTAAAAACTTATAAAACTTTCTTTGCTGTTGATTAGGAGCATATAATCCAATAATGAGAATTTTCTTGCCTTGTAACAATAATTCAATAATAACATATCTTCCCTGTGGATCAGACTCAATTAATGTAGCAGATAAGTCTCTTCTTAGATAAATAACCACCCCATTCTTTTTATCTGGAGCAGATGCTATAAAGTGTAATCCCAACTGGGAATTAATCAAGTACTTTTGATCTTTTGCACAAATATGAGTTTCTTGTAAACAAACAATATCATTTTTATGTTGCTTCAGGTAGTGAAATACTTTCTTTTTTGTGGTGAATTTAAGCCATTAACATTCCATGTCAAAAGCTTTATCGCCATTCTTAGCGACCTGGAGCCTCTGGAACACTGCCTGAAGATCCGCAGTTGGTCTCTTCAGTTGCACCCCTCCCACCGGCTCCGTAGTAACAGGGCCTTGTATCATAGGCCCAGAGTCCATCTTCTGTTTCAGTTGCTCCTTTTCTTTACGTTTATGTGCAGCACGTGTCATTCTCTGTTCTTTTGGATCACCCTTTAACAGCAAACTCTGTTCAGTAGATTCAGCCAATTGCGCCTCTCCAACAAACTGTGATGTTGCCCCTTCAACTTGTTGTTTATCTTCCAAAGTCTCTTCTGTTCTTTTAAGTAATGGAGATGGTGGTGAACCTGCTTTCAGGACATAGGTATAAAAATCTTTTGCCTTTGCAATCGTATTAAGTCTATATCGTGTCCCTGCATAGTTTACCACTATTCCAATAGGTATCTCCCATCAGAACTGAATCTGTCGGTTTTTAAGCTCATCAGACAAAAAACTAAAATCCTTCCTTTTTCTCAACATTTTAGGAGGTATTTCTTTCAAAATTATAATATCTTGACCTGCAATTTGAAATCTCTGTTGATAGAAGGCTTGGATGGTTGCATTTTGAAGTGACCTCTTAGAAAAATCAATCACCACATCTCTAGGTAAATTTTTCTGCTTCTCAATCCAGGAATTGACCCTGAAAATTTTATCCACCTCCCTTGATAGCTCCTTAGGATCTGATCCCAAGATGGGAGCTATAACTTTAATCACCTCCTCTTGTAAATCCTCTCGAGGGTTTTCTTTCAACCCCATTATTCTCAAAGCAAATTCCATGTCTCTATATTGTGAAATAATCACCTCATCCTCAGTTTTATCAATTTTATTTTCCGCTTTAGCAATTCTATTTTCAAGTTTTTCACTATTTTCCACAACCTCATCCACATGATCATCTAAACGCTCAATATGTGCAGCCAGCCCTTGAAGTGCAAGCAAAATGTCTTCTCTCATCTCTCTATTTTTACACTCAAGAAGATCAACCACCTCTTCCTTTATTTGTTGAGCCGTTTGATGTGCTTGAAGTTTCAAAGCATCCTGCAGGTCTTTAAGTGTAAGTGCTGGTGGTGGAGGAGAGGGTGGAGGGGATCTGGGCTTTGAAGTGGATTGCATTGCAGGCTGTGTTACGGGAGAGGAAATTAAAATTTTAGAAACAACAGGAATTGCCTGCCGTCTTGAAGCCATTTTCCAACTTGCTACAATTCACTTTCTCTTATCATTTTCACTTTCCTTCTGCACTTCAGAATAAAAATAAAATCCAAAAAAAAGAAAAAGAAAAATCTTTAAAACTCTAAAATCCAATGTATTGTTTAGACTTTAACAGAATCTTCACACTTTATTCTTTCAAAGAAAAAAAAAACATTTCAGCGCCATCTTTTCTCTTTCAAAGTCAAGTTTGTGTATGGGGAAGATTAAAGCACCCCGAGTTAAAGTTTTAAATACTTGCAAATTTACTTCTCCTGGTCAGCTCTGTCTGCTTTAAGATCAATCATAAATCACTATAATCCACAGATGTGGATGCAGCATCTGGCTTCACCCCTGCTTCGGAGCAAAGGCGTCCTGGACTTGGAGAAAGCCTCGGGCTCCGTGGGAGCTCTCATCCTCCGACCCCCAGATATTTCTGGGAGGTCTTGGGGAGCTCTACCACTACCGGAGGAGAACTCACCTCCCCCTCTTCTCCTGAGGAGGAAGTTTACAAGCCATGGGACAGCTGACTGTCACCGTCTCCACGGATCTAATGAAGCCTCAGGACGAGCGGCCAGAGAAAGCCGCCATTCGGCATGGCGTTGCCACCGGTTAAACTCTCGATGAAATTTTTCAAAGAGTTAGAAGGGGTAGTTTCTAGATTCGTATGGCAGGGGAAACGGCCCAGGATTGGAAAAAAAATGATGTAAGAAATTAAGGAAAGAGGGGGCCTTGGCCTGCCAAATTGGGAACTTTACTATCAAGGTGCCCTTTTAGTTTGGGGCAAGGAATGGATAAGTTTAAGGAATAATCGATTGTTGAGTTTGGAAGGATTTGATTTGTTGCAGGGATGGCATGCTGCTCTTTGGCGGGAAGGTAATCCTCCAAGCAAACAGTTTACTCGTCATTACATAAGGGATATACTGATTCAGAATTGGGATAAGATAAGGCCAAGTACTATGTGCAAATTCCATGTTGGTTATCAGCCTTGGAAGCCTTGACCCATCCGACCCTACTCAAGAAGGGAAGAAGACCAACTTACAAAGAACTTTTAGATAGCGGGGGAGAACTCAAAACGTGACAAGATCTGGATCAGCAAGGGTTTCAACTAGAGTGGTGGGCCTACCTGCAGATTCAGTCAAGGTATAAGAAGGATAAGGAAGGAAGGGGTATTTATCTGAATCTGCAGGAATGAGATAAGATTCTGCTGGGTCCGGAGAAAGGGATGATATCTAAGTGCTATAAATTGTTGTTAACCAGGGTAGTAGGGGAGGAGGTGGTAAAAGACGCAATGATTGCCTGGGGGAGGAATTTTGGTTATGCACTTCGACTTGAGAAATGGGAAGAGATTTGGTGGATTAATATGAGGCTGGTGGTTTCCACGTTATATAAGGAGAACATATACAAAATGCTTTATAGATGGCATCTCCCTCCGGCTAGACTTTCCAAGATGTTTCCTGGATTGTCGGCCGATTGTTGGAAGTGTGGTAAAGGGATTGGCACGTATTATCACTTATGGTGGACATGTCCAGAAGTGGTTAGATATTGGATGAGGATTCAAAAATGGATAGAGGAAATTACAGGGTGTTTAGTTCATCTTAAACCAGAGACATATCTGCTTGACTTCAGACCTGGAAATATTAAGAGAGGAATATGGTATTTAGTTTTACATATCTTAATGGCAGCAAGGATGGGGTATGCTCAATTTTGGAAGGCAAATCATACCCCGCTGGATGAAGCTATAATTAGGAGAATACTTGATTGTGCAGAAGCAGATACATTGACCAAGAGGTTGAAGGGTAAAGAAGAGACACCAGCATTTCTATCATGGAATAAATGGTATATTTGGATGGATAAAAGATTAAAAAAATGAGGGTGGCTTGGAGGTTGGTCAAAAAATGAAGTGATATAGTTTTTGTTAATGAATAAGCTTTGGAGTTGGATAGTTATAAGAGATTTAATGAGTGGAATATAATTGTCAGTTTAGAAGTAGATATAATTTGAAATTTTTGAAATGGTTTTCAATTTTTCGATTTCTTTGTTTTCTGTATATTGTAAATGTTTTTTGTCTTTGTTGGTGTATGGTGTGTTTTTAACACGAAATGTAAATAAAGATTTATTTTTAAAAAAAGACTGCTATAAGACTTCACTTCAAATGGATGCTAATTAACTACTGCAAAATAAATTCAAAAGAGTTGTATATTTAAAAGTTCATATTTAGCATTTATTTTCTATTGGGAAAGATTGAAATACTTCTGGGAGGTTGTTAACTGGATCAGTGATGTAACGGCCAAACCGATTTAAACATTTCATTTCATAGTTCTTAATAAGGCAAGGGAAATAACCTGTAAAAGCAGCTCTTTACGGTGGAGAGAGAGAAAAAGAAGATATGCCTTTGGTTTCAATTGGGGTTTTCTTATATAGTGGGCAGCTGAAGAAAGCACCTGTGGCTTACAGAATTGGGAATGATGTGATATGCAGAATTGCAAAGCGTTCAAAAATCTATTTATTGAAGAACTTCATGGAAACTCTTCTGCTTGCTCAAAAGAGAGAGAATAAGGGTGAGGGCTTCTTTGGTAGAGCTGGAAGATCCTGTAAACTAGAGATTCCTCAACCAATCAGGTAATAATGGAGATTATTGGTATCCTTTTTAATGTGCTGCATTCAGATTATGATGTTAGCCACTTTTGATGTTTTGAAAACACGCTGGTTATATATAACATTTTTATAGTTTTCGATACTCTTATACCATCTATAACACAAATGCTCTTTGTGTTCCCATCTGAGCTCTGTTTAACTGATTAGACAATAATTGGAGTTTGATTTTATAGTAGCAGAATAGGTTCAATTAAGTTGAAGAGCCTAACTGCATGTATGCCAACATTTAAACTTTCACTGCCTTACAAATACATAGGACTGTATTTGTAGAAAGCCAGATGATTTCTAGCTAGTAAGAACTTTAATGCCATTTAATGCTTGTCTAAATGTTTACATCTCAGTCACATTATGCTTTACTGCTCCATTTAAGCCAGTGGGCACCAAATTGCAGTCTTAATTATTCAGACTTAGTCCAGTTGGAAAGAACAAAAAGGGCAGCAATATATGGCATTCCAGTATTCGAGAGCCTTCCTGTTTAGCAGTACTGTATATTACAACTCAATTCTCTGCAACAGAGGCTTAAAAACCCGTATATAACAAGACACAAGAGGACTGAAAAATTTGTTCTTCATTATCTGTGATATGAGAACATTTTTGACAGGGTTGTTTGTATGACTGAATGATACCATGATTGTTTGAATAAACATTGAAAAAAATGTATTTGGTGTTTTTAAACATATGGCCTTACAAATTTCTGATTTGAGTTTACAAGTCATATTGTATAGGTTGCAAAGTTTTTTTAAAGAAACATTTCTCAAATGTCCTATGATATTGCTGTGCTTCAGTACTTCCTAAAGTGATTTCCCTGATTTTCTGAATACTCTTTATCTTCATTAAATTTTAGGGTAAAGATTCCTTGCATGTGAAAGAATCAGGAGTTGAGAACATCCAGCTCAAGATTTTTTTCAATCTCCATTTGGTGTATATACATTTTTTGTAATATCCCCCCAAAGCCCTAAACCTTTAATTGACAGTGTTCCTAATTTTATATCATAAGCTGTAATGCATTATCTAGCTTTGAGAATATGGAGAAGCAAAATAATGTATCTGAATTCATCTTGCTGGGACTTACTCAGGATGAAGAGTTAGAGAAAGTCTGCTTTGGAATCTTTTTGATCTTCTACATGGCAATTCTGCTGGGGAATCTATTGATCATAGTCACAATCAAGAGCAGTTGCCACCTGAATTCTCCATTGTATTTCTTTCTCAGTTACCTTTCCTTTATAGATATCTGTTACTCCTCTGTCACTGCTCCCAAACTGATAGCGGACTTCCTTGTGAAGAAGAAAACCATCTCTTTTCTTGGTTGTATAGCACAGCTTTTTGGGGTTCACTTTCTCGGTTGTACTGAAATTTTTCTCCTCACACTGATGGCATATGACCGATACATTGCAATCTCCAAGCCTCTCCATTATACCACTATTATGAACAAGAGGGTGTGTAGCTGGATGGTGTTTATGTCATGGCTGGGTGGGTTTGTACACTCAATGGTACAGACGCTCCTTACTACACAGCTACCCTTCTGTGGGCCTAATGAAATCGACCATTATTTTTGTGATGTTCACCCTTTATTGAAATTAGCCTGTGCTGATACCTACATTATTGGACTTATTGTCATTGCCAACAGTGGCATGATTTCTCTCAGTTGTTTCCTTGTGCTGACTGTTTCTTACATTGTTATCCTAGTCACAATCAGAACTCGTTCTTCTGAAGGCCGTCTCAAGGCCCTTTCCACCTGTGGCTCTCACATCACAGTTGTGATTCTGTTCTTTGGCCCCTGCATCTTCCTTTATATGAGGCCTTCAACCACATTCTCAGAGGACAAAAGTGTGGCTGTTTTCTATACTATTATAACTCCCATGCTCAATCCATTAATTTACACCTTGAGAAATGAGGAGGTAAAGAATGCCATGAGAAAATTGTGGAGCAAAATGTATTTTTGGCTAGGAAATTAAAAGTGGATTTAAAAATATAACCTTGGTTTAATCACACGTCATATCAATGGTGGAGAAAAGTGTATTAGTATCAGAACTGGGCCTGTTGGAAAAGACACTTTTCTATCTCTGATGCTGATTTTGTCAATGCTGATTGTGTTCAAGTGGTGTTTCAGATCTTTTGGAATTGCACCCAATTTGCTATTAATATTGGTACTGTCTTTTCTTTCTTTTTCACAGTTGTTCTATTTGCAGATATCATTGATTTGCTAGCCTTTGTTCTCTTATTATTTTGTCCTAGCCTGAAACTACAGATCAGAAGCCTCAGGACACCATATTATTTTGTTCAATACATGCTCCGCTTTACTGAACTGGATTGATTTATACGACACTTTCTCTCCTCTCCTTATACATGGGTGGTAGGATGGAGGGTTTGTTGTCACTGTGTGTTGGGGGGAGAGAGCACGGGGGGAGGCTCAGCTAATCTCAATGTACACATGTTGTACTTTGACAATAAAATTTTTTATTTAACGCTTTGAGAATGAAAATTGAAATGTATTTTGTGAAGCTTTTGTGAATGTGCTGCCATATTTAACATGTTATTTTATTAATGTGTGACCATTTTGCAGGGTGTACAAAACTAATTAAAACTTGTATAGCAAAATAACACCAATACTGCAGGAGATGCATTAACTGCCAGGAGGTTTCTGAGTCCAACGTAAATTAGTGTTTATTACTTATAAAGCTCTTTATTTCTTGAGTCCATAGTAGCTTTGAATTGTTTGATTTTATTCATTTATTAAATTTATCTTCCACCCATCTCACTTTCAAAAGCAGTTAGAATCTTTCTGCCTTCTACACCTTGGCCAAGAGAGCAAAATTCCTCTCAATATGATCAGATGATGTGAGGTTAAAATTGTTAAGAAAATTTTTATTTCAGGAGGGGAGAAACAAGGCACAAGACAACATTACTTTTCTTATGAAAACGGGCCCCTCCCCCCCTCAGTAGTGTAACATTGCATGCGTTCTAAATGAATCCCTTTCCAGAAATAAACCTAAAGTTGAGCCCAGAATGTTAAAAGAGATCTTTAAACAAACTACCAGTACTTATCTGAAAGTAGGTTTAGCTTTTTCCTTGGTTCTTCTCCTTCCTGCCCTTCAGTTTGCTCCTGGGCTCTTATTATCCTTGTTTATTATTTTCTATTACTCTGTGACAGTATTTCTGTCAAACTCTGCAAAAACAATAATATTGGGCTCTACCATTCACTTCCCTAAGGATTCTAGCAATGGACAAGTTCCATACATAATGACTAAAGTGATGACATTTTCCAGAACAAGAATTTTTTTTAAAAATACTGTTTTCTGAGAACATTCAAAGAAAGTTTACAACTTAAGGGGCATTATACACATCCCATTGTCACTTAATTTATTAGTCATTATATTAATAGGGGAGACATTTCCTTTCAACAGCAGAACACTGCCGAACTGCTGTTTTTGAAGGAAGTGATACAGGCAAATATTTAAAGTATAACTTTGAGATCATGAGAAATTGTCAGCTATTGTTCATCCAGTACCATAGAATATAGAGCTTTCTCTAAGCCTCCATACTTTTATGTGCTTTTCAACAGTAATATCAGAGAGAGGGCATCAAAACCTAAATCATAAATGTGCTATGCTATTCTGGAATGCATTACAAATACATTGTGTCTTGATGTAGGTAAATGAAAATTATTTTAAAATGAAAATAAACAGGTTTCCAAATATTTCTACTGTAATCAGTAAGATCTAAATATACTTAATTTTGATGGAATTGTGCCCACTGGTTTAAAAGTGTATGAAACAAAGAAATACATGTTTGTGTCTTTGTTAGTAATCTAACTATTGGTCTCAGTATTTTCTTTTGAAATAAAGTTAGCCAATGCATAGTAGACATGTTATTTAACTAAATTATATAAAATACAGAAAGATTTGCTTTACAGATATTACAGTAATAAAATAAGAAGCCTACTTATTATGAACTTTTCTGACTTAATTAATCTTAATTAATTAATGAAAATCTGTAACATGTCTCTCCTAACCCTGTTTGTTCAGTTTAAATGTACTTGTTCAGCTGAAAATCTGCTTGGCATCTCTGAAAAACAGAAGTCCATCAGGTTAATTCAATTTCCATCCTGACCCAAATGATAGTTTGGGATACAACTGTTAAAAAGCCCACCACAAGCCAGTATGAAAGAGTGTGGCACAATGGAGAGATGTAGAACTAAATACTCATTTGACTATAGAGTTCTTCTCACCACTAGAAATTCAGCCAGGCTATGGCAAAAGTGACAGCTGGCTGGGCCACTGCTGCTGCAGTGCTCTGCCTGGGGGTGGGCTGTGTGTCAGGGTCAGGCAGGAACAAGGCAGCCCCTCCACTCCCCACCCTGTGAAGGGTAAGCGAGTCCAGGAGGTGTGGACTGGAGGGAAGTAACTTTCCTACTTCCCATCCCTCTTTGCCTCCTTTGCTGCTTCAAAGGGCCCTTGGGTAGAGGTGCCATGCAGCTGGTTGCCCCACACAGCAACCACCGTGTCTCTGCATCCTGGCCTGGTGCCACTGCCCGCCCTATCCTACCACCAGAGGCACACCTAATTGTCTCATGCAGTGACTCACATGGGGACAAGTGTCCCTCAGTAAATTGCATGGGACCATGGGGTGGGGGAGGAGTGCTGGCAGAGGGCTAGCTGAAGATTAAAGGCCATAGTGAGTCTGCTGCAATGTGTGTGTGTGGGGCTGTGGTGAAGTGGTGCAGCAATGTGAACACCACCAGTTTTCATAGACTGACTGTGGATGCTGCAACTGGCTGTAAATGTGAACCAGTCGCTAAGTACCCGAAATGTGATCATGTGATCAATGGGGGGAAGAGGCAGTTGTAACTTTGAGGACAGGTCTTAAGTAACTTTTGAAGGATCTGTCATAATTCTGAATTGTTGTTTAGCAACTGCTAGTTAAACTAGGACTACCTATATGCTTTCTGTCCACCTAGCAGTTCGAAAGCACGTAAAAATGCAAGTAGAAAAATAGGGACCACTACGGTGGGAAGGTAACAGTGTTCCGTGCGCCTTTGGCATCTAGTCATGCCGGCCACATGACCACGGAGAAGTCCTCGGACAAGTGCTGGGTCTTCGGCTTTGAAACGGAGATGAGCACCGGCCCCTAGAGTCAGAAACAACTAGCACGCATGTGCGGGGGAACCTTTACCTTTACCTATATGCTTGAAGGAGCATTTTCCACAATGTAGCCAAATTGGATAGGGTGTTGTAGTTTGAAGATACAAAATCAGATGTACAGTATACTTGCAGTGGAAGACAGGGCAAAGAGACACAACCGAGGGAATGGTCAAATAAAAGGCAGCTGAATCTGCAGCAAGAATGTGGGTGGACCAGAGGATCAGAAGAGACCTGCCCTAGCTTTTGGGCTGTAAAGGGGATGAGGGTAGAGAAGTACTTTCAGACTTACTAGATCTTGTTAATGTAGCTTTTCAATAAAGTAGAATTAGCTCATCTCATTGTGTTTTCTGTCTGGTGTTCCTCACAAGGGTGACATCAATCTTCCAAGTCTCATGCTCTCTTTCAAAGAGAGGACTTTTAGGAATGACTTCCAATTCCCAGGGGACTCCACTATCCACCGAGCATCTATAGCAATAGATGAGCAAAGCCATGTCTACACTATTTCACAACCTATGCTGCAGATAACTGGATCTGAGATCCTGGGACTGATATTAGGCTTTTGAAAGTAATTTGAGGTTTTGTGCTATTCTACTGATCTCCCTGCTATGCAGCAACATCTGTAGCTGAGCTGCTTAACACTGCTTTTCTTCACAAGAACTTTGAGCTAAGATGGGATGTGTACCCACTATTGGGAAAACACAAGGTATAACATATATTTCCCTCCTTTTTGACATTTATTTATTGGCTTTTATGTTGCACTGTTGTTTGAAACTTTGTATCCCATCCAGAATCATTGATGAGTTGTATGCTTTAGGAGGGTTGGCTACTTAATGGATTAATTAATTCCTGGTTATCACAGGAGTAGAAGCATGAAGCTGGAGTAGATGGGTGTGAGGCAGTGGGCAGTCATAGGCATTAGTTTGCTGGACCAGCCAGACATAGAATGATCCAGATACACTAACAGTAGACATGCTATCAAAATGTTTTGGAAATTTGTTTGAATTGTTGCTAGACAAGGCTTTGGCTTGACAATATTGGCCATATTAATGAATAGCTCATCGGTGGCGGCTAAGTGATCTTGCATTTACCCTCAAGATATTTTAAGACGGGGGTCTTCAAACTTGGCCCTTTTATGACTTGTGGACTTCAGCTCCCAGAATTCCTCAGCTAGGCAAGTATGATGATCTGCTTATCTTTGGCCATGATAGTAGACAATGTTTGAATGACAGTGAGTACATTCAGCCCTTGACTTCTCTGGATCTCTCTCAGCAGGGTGGAAGTGCCAAGGTCCTGTATTTGTTTTCTTTTGCAAGGATTTGGATTACAGGTATGGGTGAATCTTTGAAATTGGATTGTCTTGTGACTCTGCAAGATTAAAGATTGTGGGAGAAGAGTTTTAGATAATGTGACAGCTGATTCCTGGGATTACTCCCATCAAATTCCAGTATTCCTCCACCTTCTTGCTCCATCTCATTTAACTACTTTCTGTGTTTCTTCCCATGTACATATTTTTGCACATTTCCATTAACACTTGTATAGACTTTTTACATTTTGGTCAGAAGATGTGTTAGAGCCAGTTTTCTATGGGGTCAATCCCACCGCATGCAGCAATGTTTAAAGACATTGTTACAAGGACAAAAGTAACTGCCACAAATGTTGCCTCCATAGTTCAGGCACAATTTTGCCTATGTAAAATTGGATAATTATCTCATCCACACAGTGCTTGGCTTTTAATTCTTAGGTTAGCAGCATGCTTTAATATCTAAAAGTCATTATTTTTCAGTAAAGATTAAGCCTTTCCCAATTTTGGTACTCTTCAGATAATGATGGACACTATGGTCTTACATATATATCTGGAGGTTGAAGAAGACTGCTATAAGACTTCACTTCAAATGGATGCTAATTAACTACTGCAAAATAAATTCAAAAGAGTTGTATGTTTAAAAGTTCATATTTAGCATTTATTTTCTATTGGGAAAGATTGAAATACTTCTGGGAGGTTGTTAACTGGATCAGTGATGTAATGGCCGAACTGATTTAAACATTTCATTTCATAGTTCTTAATAAGGCAAGGGAAATAACCTGTAAAAGCAGCTCTTTACGGTGGAGAGAGAGAGAAAGAGGATATGCCTTTGGTTTCAATTGGGGTTTTCTTATACAGTGGGCAGCTGAAGAAAGCATCTGTGGCTTACAGAATTGGGAATGATGTAGATAAGCAGAATTGCAAAGCGTTCAAAAACCTATTTATTGAAGAGCTTCATGGAAACTCTTCTGCTTGCTCAAGAGAGAGAGAATAAGGGTGAGGGCTTCTTTGGTAGAGCTGGAAGTTCCTGTAAACTAGAGATTCCTCAACCAATCAGGTAATAATGGAGATTATTGGTATCCTTTTTAATGTGCTGCATTCAAATTATGCTGTTAGCTACTATTCGATGCTTTGAAAACATGCTGGTTATATATAACATTTTTATAGTTTTCGATACTCTTATTCCATCTATAACACAAATGCTCTTTGTGTTCCCATCTGAGCTCTGTTTAACTGATTAGACAATAATTGGAGCTTTGAGAATATGGAGAAGCAAAATAATGTATCTGAATTCATCTTGCTGGGACTTACTCAGGATCAAGAGTTAGAGAAAGTCTGCTTTGGAATCTTTTTGATCTTCTACATGGCAATTCTGCTGGGGAATCTATTGATCATAGTCACAATCAAGAGCAGTCGTCACCTGAATTCTCCATTGTATTTCTTTCTCAGTTACCTTTCCTTCATAGATATCTGTTACTCCTCTATCATTGCTCCCAAACTGATAGCGGACTTCCTTGTGAAGAAGAAAACCATCTCTTTTGTTGGTTGTATAACACAGCTTTTTGGGGTTCACTTTCTCGGTTGTACTGAAATTTTTCTCCTCACACTGATGGCATATGACTGATACATTGCAATCTCCAAGCCTCTCCATTATACCACTATTATGAACAAGAGGGTGTGTAGCTGGATGGTGTTGATGTCATGGCTGGGTGGGTTTGTACACTCAATGGTACAGACGCTCCTTACTACACAGCTGCCCTTCTGTGGGCCTAATGAAATCGACCATTATTTTTGTGATGTTCACCCTTTATTGAAATTAGCCTGTGCTGATACCTACATTATCGGACTTATTGTCATTGCCAACAGTGGCATGATTTCCCTCAGTTGTTTCCTTGTGCTGACTGTTTCTTACATTGTTATCCTACTCACAATCAGAACTCATTCTTCTGAAGGCCGTCTCAAGGCCCTTTCCACCTGTGGCTCTCACATCACAGTTGTGATTCTGTTCTTTGGCCCCTGCATCTTCCTTTACATGAGGCCTTCAACCACATTCTCAGAGGACAAAAGTGTGGCTGTTTTCTATACTATTATAACTCCCATGCTCAATCCATTAATTTACACCTTGAGAAATGAGGAGGTAAAGAATGCCATGAGAAAATTGTGGAGCAAAAATGTAATTTTGGCTAGGAAATTAGAAGTGGATTTAAAATTATAACCTTGTTTTAATCACATGTCATATCAATGTTGGAGAAAAGTGTATTAGTATCGGAACTGGGCTTGTTGGAAAAGAGACTTTTCTATCTCTAGCAAGGTTTCAATAAAACTGCAACTTTTCTTCTTGAAATAATAAGGGAAACTTCTAATTAGGATGCCTTAAATTTTAATGCAATGGATAAAGGATTCACAGCTAGGAAAAGGTTTAATTTCTTGTCCTGATAAACTTTGAAAACATTGTTGGGATTTAATATTTAGTTGAAAATAAATGTTGTCAAAGCCTCATCTTGCTACCATCTGTGGTCAACACAGAGGGAAAATGTTTCACTTACTTTTATAAAGCTCATATAATGTTGTTATCTGTGTTTCTGGAAGGCTAATTTATTCTTCTCCTGCTGTCACAGTTCTATTCTGATAGTGCAAAGAGCACTAGTTTTGTGTGTTAAGTACCTTGGAGGTAACAAGAAGCTGTTTAAGTCTTAACTCTGTTCAGTCATATTTGAATGCAACTGCTGTTTAGAATCACTTGCAATCTGGTAAAATCCATGCAGAAAATTAATTTTAAAAACAGACAGCTTGCCTGCCTGGCTGGAGAGAGTTGAAGGTTATATCTGTATCCTGTTGCCAGTATCTCTGTAGATTGTGGTGTCAATCTTCAAAACGAACAGTTAGAATGTCTACATTTTGCTTTCTAGTTTCCGGATATTTTCACTTTGCAATAATAAAAAAAACAGAAAATAGATGCCTGTGTTTGGGTAAGTTGGAGCATTCCAATTTTTTTTTAAATGATGACCTCATTTATGAATTTACAGTGGAGAGGGAGTGTACATATCATAAGATCTGAAAATGCAAATGCATCTTTTGGCATTTGGTGATGATATCATTGGTTGTATGCTGTTATTTTTGTGTCATTGGGATTTATTATGAATGCTGCTACTTATCATCTGTAGTGTTTTTTGTACTTTTTTTTTTTGACTCTGTTGCTCTTCAGATTTCAGATTTAATACAAAAACAAGAATACAGGTAAGAGAAACTCAGAAAAATGTTGCAATACCGGTAAATGAAGAGGTTTATTGAGTTCTGATGAGGTATGTCAAACCTTGACATGTGAAAAGAGAAAGCCAGAAACCCCACTAATCATGTCTGGTTAATGTGTGGGAATAAGTCCAGGTCAGAAAACTTGTTTTATTTTGCCTTTCCACTAAGAAGATCATAGTTTCATATGTTTGGTCACTCAAGTAAGCAGAAAGAAATGATGTTGTTCTCAGCCTGCTCCCAGGTTGCTCGAAATTTGACTTCCCATTAAACGTTCTTGTTCTGAATCAAAGTAATATTTTTTCCTACTGGTGCAAACAGGACACTCCATTGCCTTAACTTTGGAGATTGCCAGTCTGTACTCTGAGGGTAACTCTCAGTCTCAGCTTCCTGCTTTTGACCTCCATTTCATGATGAGTTGCTGAGCTGCCTCCCATGAAGTGACAAAACTAGTGGACCAGAGGAATGCTGTAGATATACTTTACTTGGATTTCAGTAAGGCATTTCATAAAGTAGATCACAACCTACTACTTGATAAGATAGAAAAATGTGGGTTAGATAGCATCATCACCAGATGGATTCGTAGCTGGCTGTCAGGCCATACTCAGCATGTGGTCCTCAATGGAACTGCATCTACATGGAAGGAAGTGTGTAGTGGGGTGCCCCAGGGCTCTGTTCTGGGCCCAGTGCTCTTCAACATCTTCATCAATGATTTGGATGAGGGGATAGATGGGGAACTCATCAAATTTGCAGATGACACCAAGCTGGCAGGAATAGCCAATACTCCAGAAGATAGGCTTAAAATACAGGAGGATCTGGACAGACTCGAACACTGGGCGCTATCTAACAAAATGAAATTCAGTGGTGAAAAAAGTAAGGTTCTGCATTTAGGTAGGAAAAATCAAATGCACAGGTATAGTATAGGTGGTACCTTGCTTGATAGTAGTAACTGTGAGAGGGATCTCGGGGTCCTAGTGGACAATCACTTAAATATGAGCCAGCAGTGTGCTGCAGCTGCCAAAAAAGCCAACACAGTGCTAGGCTGCATTAACAGAGGGATAGAATAAGATCCCTCTGCGGATGATCTGGTTATTACGGTGACACAGCCAGAAAATTCTGTTATGGAATTGATGGAGTTAATATTGCAATATGGGAAAGTTTCTGGATTTAAGGTTAATATACAAAAAACTAAAATGTTATCTAAAAATATGACAGTATTACAAAAGGTAGCTTTAGAAAGGTTAACTGGATTTGAAATTGTTGAAAGGGTTAAATATTTGGGGGTATACTTGACACCCTCAAACGTAAAATTATATAAAAATAACTATGAAAAACTATGGAACAAAGTGCAAAAAGAACTGGATAGTTGGAAAAAACTACAATTGTCATTATTGGGAAGAATTGCAGCAGTGAAAATGAATGTGTTGCCAAAATTTCTATTTTTGTTTCAAATGATACCCATTCTTAAAAAGGATTCAAACTTAGAGGAATGGCAGAAGGGTATTAATAAATTTGTTTGGGCAGGGAAAAGGCCACGGGTTAAATTCAAAATTATGCAGGATACGCGTGAAAGAGGTGGTCTAAAAATGCCCAATCTTAAATTATATTATGAAGCTGCTGCACTTTCAGCGATAAGTGATTGGATTAACTTAACACAAGGGAGATTATTAAATCTTGAAGGTCATGATTTGCTATTTGGTTGGCATGCATACTTATTGTATGACAAGAAGGTAGACAATGTGTTTAAGATGCATATTTTAAGACATGCTTTGTTGCGAGTTTGGAAAAAGCATAGACATAAGTTAAACTACAAGATACCTTTATGGGCAATACCGAAACACGCAATAGAGAATATAAATGTTGGATTCAAACATGATGTGACTACATATAAGGAAATCCTGAGTTTGGAGAGGAATGTATGGTGTTTGAAGCCATATAATTTTTTACGAGGAAAAAAGATTGTTCAAACCTGGTTTCAGTATGGGCAACTACAAGCCAGGTGGAAAGAAGACCAGAAAATTGGTTTTTTAATGAATGATGAAAACTTGGTAAAGCAAATTAGAAATCAGGGCCCAGCACATATTAAACGGATATATCTTGCATTGATAGAAATTGATTCAGAAACAGAAATTGTTAAAGACTGCATGATAAAATGGGCGCAGAATATTCAGGAAGTTATTACAATGGACACTTGGGAAAAGATCTGGGTGAGAAATGTAAAATTTACACAAGCTCAAAATCTAAGAGAGAACTTTTATAAAATGTTTTATAGGTGGCATTTAGATCCTAAAAAGTTAGCAAGTATGTATCCGAATTATCAGCCTAAATGTTGGAGATGTGGTGGCGAAGATGCAACGTATTTTCATATATGGTAAAAAGATTAAAGCATTTTGGATTAAAATTTGGTGGAATATGCAGAAGATATTCAAGAAAAGGATAAAGTTTTGTCCACAATTGTTTCTACTGGGCATTATTACTGATACTACTGTTGTGGACATTAAGCTGATGCTGAACTTGATTATGGCAGCGAGACTTTTAATAGGGCAATACTGGAAGAAGGAAGAACTGCCGACTATAGAAGAATGGACTTTAAAGGTTTCTAACCTGGCAGAAATGGCGAAGATTTCAGCGTATTTGAAAGACCACTCGCAACAACGATATAATGCGGAGTGGAAAAAATGGATTGATTACATTCAGAATAAATATGGGACTAAAAAGTTTCATTTAGCATTTGAATAAGTATTTATGGGATATTTATATTGCTTGTAGTCATTTTATAAGAGCTAAAGTGCGGTAGACTTAATAGTTTATTGTTATTAGCATATGGTAGTTTATGACTGTTTTTTTTTACTTTTATACCTTGTATTCAGCTCTGGGAAGTCGGGGAGGGGGGAGGGGGGAAGGGGAGGGTGAGAGGGTGGGATTGGGTTGGGAAGGGAGGGAGGGGGTGGGGGTTGGGATGTTAAAGAAAAAATGTATTGAAAAACTTTTCAATTAAAAAAAAAAAAGATCACGTGAAGTACTAATACCACTTTACAATGCCTTGGTAAGGCCACACCTGGAATACTGCATCCAGTTTTGGTCACCACGATGTAAAAAAGATGTTGAGACTCTAGAAAGAGTGCAGAGAAGAGCAACAAAGATGATTAGGGGACTGGAGGCTAAAACATATAGGGAACGGTTGCTGGAATTGGATATGTGTAGTTTAACGAAGAGAAGGGTGAGGGGTGACATGATAGCAATGTTCCAATATCTCAAGGGCTGCCACAAAGAAAAGGGAGTCAAGCTATTCTCCAAAGCACCTAAAAGCAGGACAAGAAGCAATGGATGGAAACTAGTCAAGGAGAGAAGCAACCTAGAACTAAGGAGAAATTTCCTGACAGTTAGAACAATTAATCAGTGGAACAACCTGCCTCCAGAAGTGGTGAATGCTCCAACACTGGAAGTTTTTAAGAAGAGACTGGACAGCCATTTCTCTGAAATGGTATAGGGTTTCCTATCTTAGCAGGGGGTTGGACTAGATGACCTCCAAGGTCCCTTCCAACTTCTTCTTCTTCTTCTTCTTCTTCTTCTTTTTCTTCTTCTTCTTCTTCTTCTTCTTCTTCTTCTTCTTCTTCTTCTCCTTCTCCTTCTCCT
>JAKJMR010000193.1:990086-1002518 GCA_024449315.1 Daboia siamensis
ATTATTATTATTATTATTATTATTATTATTATTATTATTATTATTATCCCCTTTACAGTGCAGGAAACTATGAAATGGGAGAACTTGTCACGACCAACTTAACATGACCAACTCACTGTGGCCAACTTGCCACAGGACAATTTAGCAAATACAAAAGTTAAATTAATTTCAATTGAACCATTTTGTTGTTAGCTGCGAAGTTGTGTCCGACCCATCGCGACCCTATGGACAACATTCCTCCAGGCCTTCCTATCCTCTACCATCTTCTGGAGTCCATTTAAGCTCACGACTACTGCTTCAGTGACTCCATCCAGCCACCTCATTCTCTGTCGTCCCCTTCTTCTATTGCCCTCGATCTTTCCCAGCATTAGGCTCTTCTCCAGTGAGTCCTTCCTTCTCATTAGGTGGCCAAAGTACTTGAGTTTTAGTTTCAGGATCTGGCCTTCTAAAGAGCAGTCAGGGTTGATCTCCTCTAGGACTGACTGGTTTGAACACCTTGCAATCCAAGGGACTCGCAGGAGTCTTCTCCAGCACCATAGTTCAAAGGCCTCAATTCTTTGGCGCTCAGCCTTTCTTATGGTCCAACTTTCACTGCCATACATTGCAACTGGGAAGACCATAGCCTTGACTATACACACTTTTGTTGACAGGGTGATGTCTCTGCTTTTGAGTGTGCTGTCTAGATTTGCCAAGGCCTTCCTCCCCAGGAACAAGCTTCTTTTAATTTCTTGGCTACAGTCCCCAACTGCAGTGATCTTGGAGCCCAGGAAAATAAAATCTGTCACTACCTCCATTTCTTCCCCATCTATTTGCCAGGAATTGAGAGGGCCGGATGCCATAATCTTGGTTTTCTTAATGTTAAGTTTCAACCCAAGTTTTGCACTCTCCTTCTTCACCCGCAACAAGAGGATCTTTAGTTCTTCTTCATTTTCTGCCATTAGAGTGGTATCATCTGCATATCTTAGGTTGTTGATATTTCTTCCGGCAATCTTAATTCCAACTTTTGATTCATCTAGCCCTGCCTTTCTCATGATGTGCTCTGCATATAAGTTAAATAGGCCGGGTGACAGTATACAGCCTTGCCGGACTCCATTCCCAATTTTGAACCAATCAGTGCTTCCATGTCCAGTTCTCATTGTTGCTTCTTGACCCGCATACAGGTTTCTCAAGAGACAAATAATATGGTCTGGTACTCCCATCTCTTTAAGAACTTGCCACAGTTTGTTATGATCCACACAATCAAAGGTTTTAGCATAGTCAATGAAGCAGAAGTAGATGTTTTTCTGGAACTCCCTAGCTTTTTCCATGATCCAGCGTATGTTGGCAATTTGATTTCTAGTTCCTCTGCCTCTTCGAAATCCTACCTGTACTTCTGGTAGTTCTCGATCCACATACTGCTGAAGTCTAGCTTGTAGGATTTTAAGCATGACTTTACTAGCATGAGAAATGAGTGCAATGGTGCGATAGTTTGAACATTCTTTGGCACTGCCTTTCTTTGGAATTGGAATGTAAACTGATCTTTTCCAATCCTGTGGCCACTGTTGAGTTTTCCAAATTTGCTGGCAAATTGAGTGTAGCACTTTTACTGCATTGTCTTTTAAGATTTTGAATAGCTCAGCTGGAATACTGTCCAGCTTTCCTTGATTCATGGATCTTACATTGCAGGTTCCTATGGAGAAAAAATCTTTACAGCATCGGACTTTCCTTTCACCACTAGACACATCCACAGCTGAGTGTCCTTTTGGCTTTGGCCCAGTCACTTCATTCTTTCTGGCGCTACTAGTACTAGCCCTCTGCTCTTCCCCAGTAGCATATTGGACGCCTTCCGACCTGATGCTCATCTTCCAGCATCATATCATTTTGCCTTTTGGTACTGTCCATAGGGTTTTCATGGCAAAGATACTGGAGTGGGTTGCCATTTCCTTCTCCAGTGGATCATGTTTTGTCAGAACTCTCTGCTATGACCTGTCCGTCTTGGGTGGCCCTGCACGGCATAGCTCATAGCTTCATTGAATTATGCAAGCCCCTTTGCCACGACAAGGCAATAATCCATGAAGGGGAATTAAACCATGGCCAATAATAATAAAATAAAGTCAATCCAGAAATACAAGGGTTACAATAATTTTGATGAAAACATGGTCACCAATAATAAAAGTAACTGAATGAAATGATTAATACAACATTGAATTGTCCTGTGATGAGTTGTCTCGCAGTGAGTTGTCTGTGGTGAATTGGCCATGGTGAGTTGTCCCAGAACATCTCATTATCCTCGTGACAAATTTATACACAGATCAGGAAACCACAGTATGCCAAAACTTGTTGAAAGAGACTGGGTCCAGGTTAGCAAAGCAGTGTGACAAAACTACATATTCTCCCCTTATTTATTCAAGTATATGGAGAATATATATTAAGAAAAACTGGATTGCAAAAAGATAAGCATAGTTTTTAAAATTGAAAAGGAATATTAATAACCTGCACCAAATTGTTGATGCTACCTTGATATTCAAGTACCTTCAATCCCTAGTAATAAAAGTCAAAGACCACAGTGAAAAAAATGGAACTAAAATTAATACAAACAAGACCAAACTAATAATAACAGGTGGAATAACGAGCCCTAGAACTGACAGTGAAGACATCAAAATGGTGATAACTTCTGCCTTTTAGGATCCATCATCAACAGTAAAGGAACAAGCAGTCAAGGAGTATGTTGCAGACTAGGACTCAGTAGAGCAGCTGCGAAGGCCTTGGAAAGGGTCTTCAAATGCAGTGATGGGTCTATATCTACAAAAATCAGTATCATGCAAGCCATGGTATTCTCTACGGCCTTAAAATATATTCCATCTTTATCATTTTTATAAATAATTCAGGGCAACAAACATACCTAACAATCTTTCCTCCTCCTATTATGATTTCTTTTGCACTTGGAAAATCAGTAGATAGGAGTTTTGACAACACAGAGCTTTTTGGCAGAGAGAAGCCCAGATTAAGAGACTGTGCAGTCCTGAGCTGGATGGGGAAAGGGGAAGAGGTTCAGAGTAGCCACGCCATAGAATCTCCCAGGATACATATAGCAAATAAGAAGGTTATAATGTGGCTCAGCCCATTATTTTTTTAATTTTTAATTAGTTATAGAATAAAATACAAAAACAAATAGTAAGAAAAATGGGGGAGGGAAAAGGGAAGAGAAAAGTGCAGAAAAGAAGGGAAAAAGAAAGAAAAGGCATTGAATTCTGACTCCCTTTGGTGCAGTAAAATAAGATAGTAACATCAAACCTCAACTTTTTTACTTTTACATAGAAGAATAAACTAGCCATTTCTATACCAACAAATCTATCTCATCGGTAAAATCCAAAATCAAAGTTTCATTTTTTTCTACCTCTAGCACAAATCCACAAGCGGTTTCCAAGTAGAAACAAAAATATATTTTTTTTCTTTTAATAAAGCAGTCAATTTAGCCATCGTTCTAACTCCATCAACTTTTGCAGCCATTCGTCCATTGTAGGGGTTGAAGTGTCCTTCCAAAAGTAATCTTGCTGCCATCAACATATGTAACATCAAAGCTCCAATTTTAACCAAGTCTTTTTCCATTAAACCCCAAAGAAAAGTTAACTTAATATTCACTTTAAGACCACTTTCTACAGGGGGATGATCGAGAGCATCCTGTCATATAGCATCACAGTCTGGTTTGGAAGCATCACTGCTTCAGACGGGAAGGCGGTGCAGAGAGTGGTGAAGATGGCCGAAAAGATTATTGGCAGTTCCCTCCCTTTCATCCAGGACGTAGCACAGAAGTGTTGCTTGAGCAGGGTCCGTAAGATTATCTGGGACACTACACATCCTCTTCACAACCTGTTTTCCTTGTTACCTTCTGGGAGGAGGCTTTGTGGTATTCACAGCAGAACATCCAAATTCAACCACAGTTTTGTTCCAAACAGCATTAACCTTGTGAACTCTCAAGGTTCCTCCTTCAGTTATATATTTAAGATGGACAGTATTAGATATTTATTTGTTATGTATATGTAGGGGTGTGGGTCTATACATATGTTGTATATAGTATGTTTAGGTGTGTGTCATGTATGTGTTTTACTTTGAGAGTGGGCAACTAAATTTCATTTTTGATGTGTGCCATTATATCCACATTAAAAAAATGACAATAAAGGTTATCTTATCTTGTCTTGTCTCATCTCATCTTATCTTCTGTATTAGAATATGATGTTGTTTCCATCTTGACATATGAATCCTACTCCAATATTTCTTTGCATTATCACATGTCTATCACAAATGATAAAAAGTCCCTTCTTTACATTTGCATATCCAACAATCATTTGAAGTACTTTGTATACATTCTTGATAACTTATCTGGTGTTAAATACCAATGATATATCAGCTTATAAAAATTTTCTTTGAAATTGTAATTTAATGTGAATTTTAAACCTTTCATCCACATATTCTCCCATTGTTCAAGCATTACAATATATCCCAAATTCCTTGCCCACTGAATCATACAATGTTTTACATATTCACTTTCCAAATTCAAATTCAATAGCATTTTATAAACCTAACAACAATATGTTCATCACTACCACACAGTAGGATTTCCAATTCATTTTTAACAAATTCAAACTCGTAACTCTTTTTGTCTAATTTAAATCTTTCAGTTTTAAATACTAAGCCAATGGCAGATATGTCCTTCTGATTCAATCCTTAGGCTTGAGGACAGATTAACAAGATTAAATGATATTATTTTACCATAGGTCCACCAATCAGGCTTCACCACCATTTCTTTTCTGAAAAAAGCTTCCTGAGAGGACACCCAAAGAGGCATCTTTATAGAAAACCTTATTTTATATTTATTCCAGACTCTTAGAATGGCATGTCCAACAAAGAGGTTGTTAAAATCAACATTTATTTTAACCTTATCATTCCATAAATACTATGCTATCCAAATCTTAATTCATGACCCTCTAAATCAAGTAGTCTCTTATTCTGGAGGTTCACCCACTCTTTTAATCAGACCAAACAACAAGCATCTTGTAATAGTTTATATCTAATTCTTGTCCCCCCCCCCCCCCGCCATATAAACTTAGAGATATCCCTCTGCTATTGTTTAAATGGAGTATTGGTTGCAAGTATTGGTAACATCTGAAACAAAAAAAGCATCTTTGGTAAGATGTTCATTTTAAATTCTACCCAATAGTGATAAATGCAATTTATCTCATCTTAATAAGTGTTTTTTAAATATCATTCCAGAGAGGCACATAGTTATTTTGAAATAGTTTTTTGTTTGTATTTGTCAGTATGACCCCCCCAATATTTCACTTATTTATCAACCCTAAAACCAGACTTTTTAGTCAATATATTAGAGTCCTATGGGGTCCTATTCTTAGCAAGCATTTTTTTCTGTTTGCTTATTTTAAAAGCCACTAAAACCCCAAACCCATTCAATTTCCTCATCAAATATTAGTGGCTCAGTCCATTATATATATGAAAATAAAGGATTGGATTGGTAGGGTAGGGTACACAGGAACTGCAGGAGACAGATAAGCTCCCTCCCAGACCACAGAAGCGCTCCCACCCTATTTCCACTTCAAGCTTGGAAGTCAAATAATCAGTGTCAGTCTGAAAATGGGCTTTTCATGGCTGTTGTTGCCACTATAATTCATAGAAAGCTGGGTGGCTTGCGCAGACTCTATCACCAAGCAAGGCTGGCATAACAGCCAGAATCGAAGATGCAGCCACACTGACTATCAAAAAAATCTGTCTTCTAGCCTCATGTTCCTCCAGCTGGAATTACTGTGCAAATAACTATCTTATTAGCCAACTTCTGATCAATAGTGCACTCTATCTGCCACGCTGCCATAGGGATGCCAGGAAGTCTCCTTCAGCCACCTGACTGGGAAGGAATTAAAATAAATAATTAGTGCCATGAGACATAAAGAAGTTAAAAAACCATATGCCAGGTTTGGTCCATAACTGGTAATCAAAAAACTGATGGGATGAAAACCTCTTGCAGAAGGAGGTTCAGTTCGATCAGGGGTGTCAAACTGGTGGATGCGTCATGCACAGGCCACGCCCACCCCGGCTCCACAAAGTCAAAAAATGTTACGATACATCACAATATGTCACGTGATGTGATCTAGTTTGACACCCATGAATTAGATGGAGAGAAGGAAGAGAGAAGGCAATGGCAATTAGACCATTTTGGGCCTATGAGGGATGTTTGAATTATGGACCCCCACAGATAAGCCAGAAACTGCACCAAGGACAAAACCCAGACATGTTAGGAAAGGTGTGAAAGACCATGGAGGTACAAGATGCACAGGAGACATCTGGAGGTGTTGGGTGAGGGGAAGGAAAAGAGTAGAATCTGTGACATACTAGTTGTTCCCTTGGGTACTTTTCAAGGGAGTGAGAGTGTCAATCTATGGAAATAAATGTCTGGAAGAGGTATTATTATATTGATTCATTAATTACAGTATTATTCTGAAAAATGATTGGTGTGTTCCTTTAAACAGAAGCAACCATTTATGTAGATAGAACAAAATAAAGGAATGCATTAAATCAATTCTGCTGCCTAGACTTAGAGACAAAAAAAAATTGGTGGTTCATTTTTGTTTTCTTCAAAGATTAAAAATATTTGGATTTTTAAATATGTGGCTAAGGTGACAGCACTTTATAAGTTGCCTTTTTTATATTTTATGTAAGATGAATCATTTATTTGAAACTGTTGTGTAGCCGGTTTTTTGCAGGCAATAAGCGAGACAGAAGGTTCCAAACAGAAACATGCTTTATTGAAGTCAAGCAGAACAGAACTGAAACAGAGGCTGCTGCACAGCTACTTATACTAGGCGATGGCCAATAGGCTTAAAGGAACCCATTCCCGCCCCAGATCTACCAATGATATTTCTGGAGAAAACAAGTCTGGCTTGGTCCGTAGCTGTTACACAGATACACCACTGAGTAAACATTAAGCAGCATTTAAACAGACACATGAATCAGTACAAGCAAAAACCCCAATACATTACAGAAACATCCCCCCGTGAAATAATATTCCATGTCGCATTTATTGTAGGCCATTAAATTATCACAAGTTTAATGTAAAATGTTACAGTTCAAGAAAGAATGAACATATACAGTATTCCTATGGGGATAATGAAGAAAAATCCATGGAGGAATTGCCTGTTATTCAAATGATTTTTTTACTTAAGGAAAAAAAATCACTGCATACTTCTTCCCTTTCTGACCAAAGCAGCCTTTATAACCTCAGGATCCAAGGACTTGAGCTAGATGCCACCTTTTATTGCTGCAGTAGTGGGAAAGCATCCAGAGTCGGTTAAGGCAATGCATTTTTACAAGAGGTAAATCTTGTAATTTTGAATTAGGGTTGGAAATCATTTGTTAATTAGAACAATAAAAAGCTCTAAGTTACTTTTGTATTGGGCTAGGAAGCCCAGCTGAATGCTCAAAATGCCTAAAAATAGCAAATGAAAAGGATAGAAATAATTTTCTTTGATCTAACTTAGAGTTAGCATTACTTTCTAAAACATTCTGGGAAGGAGTTAAAAGTGAATTACATTATTTATTTTTCAAGATTTATGGCTGCAAACCCAGATTCAAACATGTTTGTTTAGGCCGCTTTTTATAGGTCCAGACAAAAAGAACATGAAAATGAAAACCTTGTAGTCTATTATTTTTGTTTTGTTTCTGTTTATTGTCTATCTCATTTTTCCTCCAAGGAACTCAGTGGGCGAGCAGAAAGGTTTATTTCTTTTTTCTCAAAGAAAATGATGCTCAAACTGAATATCAATGAAAAAATTTAAGTAGATATACTAACTTGTATTTCAGCTAGTATGATAGAAACATAGAAAAACACAGGTGTCTTTCAAATTAGCATTTCTTAGACTAGCCTACTTCAAGAAGCGGCTTTTGTGGGGAAAAATTGGAGTGTTTTGCTATACAGGTTTTTGCTCTTGAAGGACAGAGGATATTTTAAAGAAAAACATAAAACAGTGCTTCCAAATTTTTTCTTCATTACCTAAAACTGCTTATCAGAAAGTCCTTATTACCCAATGTAAGTCAATTTAAATGTCCCTATTGTGGCTATGAATTTGTGTGTTGTTACTCAGGAAAAACTATTTTTACCCAACTTTGGGTAATTTACTAGGTTCAGAAAGCACTGATTTAAAAGATATGAGTAAATTTAAAAGTAAACAATATCTACATCATCCTGTTGGGATTGTGAACTTGTCTTTCAAGTCCGAGTAGAAACCTCTTTCAGACCTTTTGGCTCAAGGTAGGAAGATTGGTATCTGCTCATTATTTCCCAGGAGCTTGCAATTACTTAGGTTGCTTCAAATTATGAGTAAAGTCAGAAGTTATGTTCAAATCTGCACAGTCCCTAGTGTTGCTCAAAGCAGGTAAAGTAATAGAGTATTAAAGCAAGGACTGCAAAGATTTTGCTTAAATATAAGGAAAAATCTTCCTGACAGTAAAAACAGTGGAAGTTGTGAGTTTTCCATCTCTGGAAGCTTTTAAGAAGAAGCTGATCAGCCACCTGTCACAGATGGCTTTACAAGATTTCCTCCATATTGTAGAGGGTTGGGTTAGATAGCCCTTGTAGTCCTTTTTAATTTTATAGTTATGTGATTCTAGGAGAGGGTAGGAGAATGAGCTTTCTTTAATTTTTATCTTTTCATATTTTTCTCTATAGTTGCAAATAGCTTACCGTGTTTGTGTTGCAACGCCCTACACATTCTACACACAGAGACAAATTCTTAGCAATTACCATGTGCATGACAGATTATATGAAAGCATAGTGTCATTCCTTGCAAACTTATTTAGATGTGGTATACATAAAAAGGTTAGTCATTTGTTTCCTTCCTTTACAGTAATCAGCTGATGTTTGCATGTAAATAAAATTAGTATCTAGAGTAACTCAGTTGGATTGAATGTCCTTTGCATGATGAAATGCAAACTCTTCTCACAGAGCCCATTCCTTATAGCTAGGAAGCTGTCTTTACCTTCAGAAACAATTAACCATTAATTCCTGTGCCTTCCAGGAAGTTCAAGATTTCACACCTTGGGACGACTAAAATCATCCCCAGGAAGACTCAGACATATCCAGTTCTTTATTGTAGGGGAGCCACAAAATGATAACATGCTAAGCAAATAAGTACCTTCCCAACCCCCACAAAAATGTTTTTTTAAAGAAATGATGGAGATAAATAGCACTGCTGTGACAGAATTCATTCTGCAAGGATTTACAGAATACCCAAAGCTACAGAACAGTCTCTTCCTGATATTTCTTGTAATCTACCTTTGGATCTTGTTAGGGAATCTGGGAATGGTTGTGTTGATCAGAAGTAGTCCTCAACTTGAGACCCCTATGTATTTCTTCTTGCAACATTTTTCATTAATGGATGCCTGTATAGCCTCAACTGTTGCTCCTAAGATGCTGCTTAACCTCCTTGCAAAGAGAAAGACCATCACCTACGGTGGCTGCATTGTCCAGTTTTTCCTTTTTTGCACTTTTACAGACGTGGAAGCCTTCCTTCTGGCTGCCATGGCAATTGACCGCTATGTAGCTGTTTGCAAACCCTTGTCTTACACAGTTATCATGTCTAGATCCTTCTGTCTCTGGCTGCTTTGGGGAGCATATGTTGGGGGTGTCTTGAGTTCTCTCATTCATAGCTGTGCATCTCTGAGGCTCTCTTATTGTGGAAGGAACTCAATTAACCATTTCTTTTGTGACCTGGCTGCTCTGATGGCCCTTGCCTGTTCAGATACTTCCCTCAATGAGCTGCTGCTCTTCACTTTTGGCATCTTGGTTGAAGGCTTGAACACTGTGACTATTGCTGCCTCCTATGGCTTCATCATCATAGCAGTTGTCAAGATGCACTCCTCAGGAGGCAGGCTGAAAACCTTCTCGACCTGTGCTTCCCACCTGGCAACCTTTGCTTTGTTCCATGGCACCATCCTCTTTATGTACTTCCGACCCAAATCCAGCTTCTTCATGCACACTGATAAAAAAGTCTCAGTGTTTTACGCTCTGATCATCCCCATGTTGAATCCTCTAATTTACAGTTTGAGAAATGCCGATGTAAAAGAGGCCCTCAAAAGATTGCTAAGGAAGATAATAAACCCTCACTGATGGTTTTATTTTGGATAGCCATTTTCCATCTTTCTTCCAAGGTGGTGCATGTTGTTGTCTCCCAGCACTGTTTTATCTTCACAATGGTATTGGGGGGGAGGTTTGAAGGAGAAGGATCCCGAGTAAGCTTTGACCCTGATTTCCCAATGTTAACTCAGGAAACTGATCACCTCATTTTGTTTTGTAATCAATAAAATAGTAAAGGTAAAGATAAAGGTTCCCCTGCACATGTGTGCTAGTCGTTTCCGACTCTAGGGGCCGGTGCTCATCTCTGTTTCAAAACCGAAGAGCCAGCGCTTGTCCAAGGACGTCTCCGTGGTCATGTGGCCGGCATGACTAGACGCCAAAGGCACACAGAACGCTGTTACCTTCCCACCGGAGTGGTCCCGATTTTTCTACTTGCATTTTTTTACGTGATTTTGAACTACTAGGTTGGCAGAAGCTGGGATGAGTAATAGGCGCTCAGTCTGTTACGTGGCACTCGGGATTCAACCTGCCAAACTGCCAACCTTCTGATCGACAAGCTCAGCATCCTAACCCACTGAGCCACCGCGTCCCTATCAATAAAATACTTTTACATAAGTGCGGGTGTTGATCCAGAAGCTGAAGGAAGGCTATAAGAACATCACTATTTATTTTGTGTAAATGTGCAAATTTCTCTTTCAGTTTGTATTGTATCAAAAAGAATAAAACACATACTAAGAGACAATAATAGAAGGAAGAAGCTTTTATTTTTTGCCTTGTTTCCAGAAAAATCTCAGTTCACCAAAGAATTAGAACTATTACAGCTTGATATAAAAAAGTCCTACACTACTCTACCTACAGAAAAACTGCAGACTGGTAATACATTTTGTGTGCAGTAGTTCAGCCCATTTTTGTTGATTGAGCTGGATCATATGAAGCATCTTCCCACCTCTGCTGTTGAAATACAGTCCTTGTTTAACTTATGGAAGAACTGCCTCCCAACCTAGAAGCCCAACCTAGAAATTAGCAATAGATGAGTCATCAAATACAATTTGTTATATTCTAGATAGGAATGAACTGATGAGTCAATTGAAGATGATCATATATCCCCCCTAACAAAGATGTTACAGGTTGTCCAGAAGGGATAAGATGGAACTTGTTTGTTTAGAAAATGTGTGATCAAGAGCAAGAATATTTCCCAAATTTGTCATCCACCCCTATTATCAATAACAACCTTGCGTTGCCTGAATTCATCTGATTCTCCCACGTTCAATTCTTTATAATTTAAAGGAAGGCAATTTTGATCTTGCAAGAAAGGAAAAGCATGATAAAAAAACTAATTCTATGTTAATTCGACAAAATTAGCCAAGTAAGGCAATTCTGACAGTAATATTGTGAAAGGTTGACACCAAAGCTTCACTCCTTCCTAATTCCAATGCTCCATAATTAGTGATGTAAACATTCACTGAAAGATGTAAGTATATAAACAGGGTTTTACTTTCCCTATGTCTCTGCTAGTATAGCTAACCCATCAGGGTGAGCAAGGCTTGTTTACTACATTAGGGCCTGATCAATGGCTGGGTTGGATCAAGATAGCTTATTGTATCTAATAGATCCTGAAGCTACTCTCCTCTCAACTTGGGTAAATATCAAATACTGTGTCTGAGACTGTTTCTTCAGAAAGAATCTCACTACCACCAAAGCTGCAGTGGAACTCACATGAATAAAAAGTGATATTAATGATGTGAGTGATCATTGGCAGAATGATCATGAAGTGCAAATTAAGCTGGGGAGAGAACTAATATGCAAATGAATCAAAGTAGAGGGAGACAAGGTTTCTAAAGAGACAAGCAACAAAACTTACTCAGAGAGACTTATGGGATACTATGATGGATAACTTGTCCATCAAATTGCCTAAAGAACTCTCAGGTCTATAATTAATTGGAGTTTTCTTATTTTCTCATCAATTGCTCATAAAGGAATTCAGATGCTTTTTTGGTGTTAGAGGGAACCCCTAGTGGCTGGTCTTTCATGTGAGAGTCCTGACAACTTTGGACAATTGTTCACAGAGCAATCAGAAAGAATATCCACCCCTTGTATAATTGCTGCAACATATGCTTCACATACGTTCATGCCTGATCTGATACTAGATCTAATCATTTGCCATCATCTTGCACTTCATATACCATGGAATACTATGAGCTCCCACATGTAAAGAGAACACTCTGTCATAATATGAACACACACAAACACACACACACACACACACACAGAGAGAGAGAGAGAGAGAGAGAGAGAGAGAGAGAGAGAGAGAGAGA
>JAKJMR010000193.1:1002528-1047212 GCA_024449315.1 Daboia siamensis
AGAGAGAGAGAGAGAGAGAGAGAGAGAGAGAGAGAGAGAGAGAGAGAGAGAGAGATATCTTGAGGGGTATTATCAGTGTTTTTTTTGTAAAAGAAAAAGTTGCCGGAACTCACACATGTTATACAACCTGCCTTGCCTACCCTACAAGGTTCCATCCAAAAAAGGTGCCGGAACTCCGTTCTGAGCGTTCTATGACAAAAAAAGCCCTGGGTATTATGTATTATGGTGTACAGACTGGCTCTGAAGCAGGCCAGGAATTGCTCCTGTGAAAAATAATGTTCTTGTTGATAATACTATATTAACCATTAACAATGGTTATGTTGGCCAGGGAGGTTGGACTAGAAATCCTCTAAGGTCCTCACCCTATGATTCTATAATCTATAATCCAGCAGCAATTTCCTGCCATTACACCAGTTAAAGTCCTATTTCTTCTTCTAGTAAAAACATTGTTGCTACTGTCAGTCCTTTTTTTGTAAGAAAAAAAGGTGCCGGAACTCACACATGTCACACAGCCCGTCTTGCCTACCCTACAAGGTTCCATCCAAAATAATAATAATAATAATAATAATTTTATTTATATACCGCCCTTCTCCCAAAGGACTCAGGGCGGTGTACAGGGCAAATATAAACATACAAAAATACAAAAATTAAAAAGGAATTAAACATGCCCGACTAAAATCCAATACAAACATTAAAAACCACCCATCCCTCATCAGGCCAGACCAGCTTGTACAAATAAAAATGTTTTCAAATCGCGACGGAAGGAGCGAAGGTCGGGCGCCGTCCGGAGCTCAACCGGCAGCTGATTCCATAGCTCCGGGGCGCCCACAGAGAAGGATCTCCCCCTGGGGGCCACCAATCGACATTCTCTGATCGGTGGCACCCTGAGGAGACCCTCTCTGTGGGAACGCACAGGGCGGAGGGAAGTAGATGCCGGCAGCAGGTGATCCCCGAGGTACTCCGGTCCTATGCCATGTAGGGCCTTGTAAACCATCATCAGAACCTTGAATCGCACCCGGAAGAAAACTGGTAGCCAATGCAGCTCACGGAGCAGCGGTGTTATATGGGAGTATCGGGAGACTCCCAACACAACTCTCGCGGCTGCATTCTGTACCAGTTGGAGCCTCCAAGTGGTCTTCAAGGGCAGCCCCATGTAGAGAGCATTGCAGTAGTCAAGGCGAGAGGTCACGAGCGTGTGAGTGACCGTACACAAGGCATCCCGGTCAAGATAGGGCCGCAACTGGTGCACCAGGCGAACCTGGGCGAAGGCCCCCCTAGTCACAGCCACTATGTGATCTTCCAAAGTAAGCTGTGAATCTAGGAGGACTCCCAAGTTGCGAGCCCTATCTACGGGGGGTAATAATTCACCCCCCATAGAAAGTGATGGGATATTCTGAATATCCTGGGATGCAGGTATGCACAGCCACTCAGTCTTGTCGGGGTTGAGTTGAAGTCTGTTACTCCCCATCCAGACCCGGACCGCTTCCAGGCAACGGGACATCACGTCGAGGGCATCACTGGGGTGGTTTGGGGTAGAAAGAAAAAGCTGGGTATCATCAGCATATTGATGATACCCAACTCCAAAACCACGAATGATCTCACCCAGCGGTTTCATATAGATGTTGAACAGGAGGGGCGAGAGGACCGACCCCTGAGGAACTCCACAAACGAGAGACCTCGAGGTCGACCTCTGTCCCCCTGCCAACACCGACTGCGAACGCCCCAGGAGATAGGAGGAGAACCACCGCAAAACTGTGCCTCCCACTCCCAATCCCCTGAGACGCCGCAGCAGGATACCATGGTCGATGGTATCGAACGCCGCTAAGAGGTCTAATAGGACTAGGACAGAGGAATATCCCCTGTCCCGAGCCCTCCAGAGATCATTCACCAGAGCGACCAATGCCGTCTCCGTGCTGTACCCGGGCCTGAAACCCGATTGGTACGGGTCTAGATAATCCGCTTCATCCAGGGCCAGAGGGAGCTGATGTGCCACCACACTCTCAACAACCTTCGCAAGAAAGCGAAGGTTGGAGACCGGGCGAAAGTTATTCAACACAGCTGGATCCAAGGCAGGCTTCTTGAGGAGGGGTCTCACCACCGCCTCTTTCAAGACGGCGGGGAAACTACCCTCACTCAAAGAAGCAGATATAACCGCCTGGAACCAGCCTCGTGTCCCTTCCCGAGCCGCATAAACCAGCCAGGAAGGGCACGGATCCAATAAACATGTGGTGGAACTCAGCTTCCCCATAATCCTGTCCACTTCCTCCGGAGTAACAGAGTCAAACTCCTCCCAAACGACAAGATTGCCCGTGTCCTGCTCGTCAGACTCTGCCCAGTCAGAGTCTAGACCGGTCCGAATCCGAGCGATTTTGTCCGACAGATACTGGTTAAACTCCTCGGCACGACCCTGCAAGGGTTCTTCTCTCACCTCCTGATTAAGGAGGGAGTGAGTCACCCTGAACAAGGCAGCCGGGCGATTATCTGCGGACGCGATAAGGGTGGCGAAGTGATTAGACCTCGCCTCCCTTATCGCAGCGAGATAAGACCTAATATAGGTTCTTAGTCGCAATCGGTCGGATTCGGATCGGCTGGATCTCCAACAGCTCTCTAGGCCCCGTCTCCGACGCTTCATCTCCCGAAGCTCCGCGGAAAACCATGGAGCTCGATGGGATCTGCACCGGGTCAGGGGCCGCAAGGGTACAACTCGGTCCAGAGCCTCAGTGGCTGCCCTTTCCCAGGCTTCCACTAGGGAATCTGCCGAGTTGTAAGCAGAGGAGGCAGGTGGGGACCCCAGCGCAGCCTGGAACCTCTCAGGGTCCATTAAGCGTCTGGGGCGGTACCATTTAGTTGGTTCCACACACCCACGGTGGGGAGTGGCAAAACGGAAGACCAAACGCAGGAGATGATGATCGGTCCATGACAGGGGTATAACAATTGGAGAACCCCCACCAAGATCATCTAACCACCGTCTAGATAAGAAAATCTAGAGGTGCTGGAACTTCGTTCTGGGCGTTCTATGACAAAAAAAGCCCTGGCTACTGTTATTAAGACTTATATGGCCATCAAAACAGAAATACTCAACTTTATTATGTCAACCTATAATTCAATCAAGTCAGGAGAGGATAAAACAGAAAGCATATTTAATTCAAAAGGCTGGAAAAGAAAGGGTGGCTGTAGCTCTCATCTCAAGGCGTCCTCTATGGCCTTGGCGGAGGAGCCATACTCTGGAAGGGTGCGCTCTGGAAGGCCCCTCCCAATGGACAATTGGGGCCCATGGAATTGCGGCTGGGAATAATCTTCGGAATGGTGAAGCGGCGGAGGAATTGTGGTGGCGCCTGGAGTGGCCGACCCTTAGTAGATGGGACTTCTACTATGGCCTATTATACTTTGCCTTGTACAAACATCTGCCTAGTTTTCCTGCATACCATCCCCAAAGGACTCAGAGGGACCTGGGTATAAGCCACGGTGAGAGGGTGGCTTAGACTTACATCTGCTTCCCTCTAGAGGTGAGAGCTTTAGGGGGTATGCCCTACCCAGAATGTGTGTTCCAGACCACCCCCGGAATGGCAGCAGGTGTAGGAACAGAGGGCCCTATCGTCATCTGGGAGGGCATCTCCGCTATTTACAAGCGGTGATGTGCTCCGACCCTTTGCTTCTGCCCCGAGGTCCCGGGAGCGAGGATGAGCAGCCACCTGAGCTCCGGTTGGTGTACTTGAACGCCAGGTCCGTCGTTAATAAGGCTCCTCTTATCCGGGACTTGGTTGAGGGTGAGCATGCGGACCTGGCTTGCATTATAGAGACTTGGTTGGGCCCAGAGGGTGGTATTCCTCTGGTTGGTCTTTGCCCACCAGGTTTCCGGGTGCTACACCGGCCTCGGGCTCAGGGTAGGGGCGGGGGAGTGGCAGTACTTATGAGGGAGACCTTGTGTCCGCGGGAGGCCACCGTTCCCCAGATAGTCGGGTGTGAATCTCTCTTCCTGAGATGCCGTCCTGAGGCGCAGTTGGGCTTGCTGCTGGTGTACCTTTCGCCTAGTCACGCAGCAGCAGCCCTGCCTGAGCTTCTCGACATCCTCTCGGGGTTGGTGATTGAGTTCCCCAAACTTATAGTTTTGGGTGACTTTAATCTACCATCCCTGGGAGGGTCGTCTGAGTTAGCTCGGGAGTTCATGGCTTCCATGACGGCCATGGACCTGACGCAAGTAATTTATGGACCGACTCATGTGGGAGGCCACACCCTTGACTTGGTTTTCTTATCTGGACGGTGGTTAGATGATCTTGGTGGGGGCTCTCCAATTGTTATGCCCCTGTCATGGACCGATCATCATCTCCTACGGCTGGTCTTCCGTTTTACCACTCCCTGCCGTGGGCATGTGGAGCCAATTAGATGGTATCGCCCCAGGCGCTTAATGGACCCTGATAGGTTCCAGGCAGCGCTGGGGTCCCCACCTGCCTCTGTTGCTCACAATTCGGCGGATGCCTTAGTGGAAGCCTGGGAAAAGGTGGCCACTTGACCGAGTTGTACCCTTGCGGCCCCTGACCCGGTGCAGATCCCAGCGAGCTCCACGGTTTTCCGTGGAGCTTTGGGAGATGAAGCATTGGAGACGGGGCCTAGAGAGCTGTTGGAGGTCCAGCCCATCCGAATCCGACCGATTGCGACTAAGAACCTATATTAGGTCTTATCTCGCAGCGATAAGGACGGCGAGGTTTAACTACTTCTCCACCCTTATCGCGTCCGCAGATAATCACCCGGCCGCCCTGTTTAGGGTGACCCGCTCCCTCCTTAATCAGGAGGTGAGAGAGGAACCCTTACAGGGTCGTGTCGAGGAATTTAGTCAATATCTGTCAGATAAAATCGCTCGGATTCGGAGTTTGGACTCTGACTGGGCAGAACCTGATGATCAGGACACGGGCGATCTTGTCAATGTTATCTGGGAGGAGTTTGATTCTGTGACCCCTGAGGAAGTGGACAGGATTATGGGGAGATTGTGCTCCACCACATGTTTATTGGACCTGTGCCCTTCCTGGCTGGTTTATGCAGCTCGGGAGGAGACACGAGGCTGGTTCCAGGCGGTTATATCTGCTTCTTTGAGTGAGGGTAGTTTCCCCACCATCTTGAAGGAGGCGGTGGTGAGACCCCTCCTCAAGAAGCCTGCCTTGGACCCAGCTATGTTAAATAACTTTCGTCCGGTCTCCAACCTTCGCTTTCTTGTGAAGGTTGTTGAGAGTGTGGTGGCGCATCAGCTCCCTCTGGTCCTGGATGAAGCGGATTATCTAGACCCGTGCCAATCGGGTTTCAGGCCCAGGTACAGCGCGGAGACGGCATTGGTCGCTCTGGTGAATGATCTCTGGAGGGCTCGGGACAGGGGACATTCCTCTGTCCTAGTCCTATTAGACCTCTCAGCGGCGTTCGATACCATCGACCATGGTATCCTGCTGCGGCATCTCAGGGGATTGGGAGTGGGAGGCACAGTTCTTCAGTGGTTCTCCTCCTATCTCCTGGGACGTTTGCAGTCGGTGTTGGCAGGGGGGCAGAGGTCGACCCCGAGGTCTCTCGTTTGTGGGGTTCCTCAGGGGTCGGTCCTCTCACCTCTCCTGTTCAACATCTACATGAAACCGCTGGGTGAGATCATTCGTGGTTTTGGAGTTGGGTATCATCAGTATGCCGATGATACCCAACTTTTCATTTCGACCCCAAACCACCCCAGTGATGCCCTCAACGTGATGTCCCGTTGCCTGGAAGCGGTTCGGGTCTGGATGGGGAGGAACAGACTTCAACTCAACCCCGACAAGACTGAGTGGCTGTGCATACCGGCATACCGGGATATTCAGAATATTCCTCCTCTTTCTATGGGGGGGTGAGCTTTTACCCCCCGTAGATAGGGCTCGCAACTTGGGAGTCCTCCTAGATTCACGACTTACTTTAGAAGATCATATAGTGGCTGTGACTAGGGGGGCTTTCGCCCAGGTTCGCCTGGTGCGCCAGTTGCGGCCCTATCTAGACCAGGATACCCTGTGTACGGTCACTCATGCGCTCGTGACCTCTCGTCTGGACTACTGCAACGCTCTCTACATGGGGCTTCCCTTGAAGACCACTCAGAGGCTCCAACTGGTACAGAATGCAGCTGCGAGAGTCTTGGGAGTTTCCTGGTACTCCCATGTTACACCTTTGCTCCGCGAGCTGCATTGGCTACCAGTTGTCTTCCGGGTGCGATTCAAGGTTCTGATGATGGTTTACAAGGCCCTACATGGCATGGGTCCGGAGTACTTCGGGGATCACCTGCTGCCGGCGTCAACTTCCCTCCGCCCTGTGCGTTCCCACAGAGAGGGCCTCCTCAGGGTGCCGCCGGTCAGGGAATGTTGGCTGGTGGCCCCCAGGGGGAGGGCCTTCTCTGTGGGCGCCCCGGCTTTATGGAATCAGTTGCCGTTTGAGCTCCGGATGGCACCTGACCTTCGCTCCTTCCGACGCAATCTGAAGACCTACTTATTCGAACAAGCCGGCCTGGCCTGATGGGGGATGGGTTAGGGCTTTTATTGTGGGTTCTATTTTACTCTACTGTTTTAGGGGCATCTTGTTTAATCTTTTTTAATTTTTGTATTATTGTTTTTTAACATGTATTGCCCTGTTCACCGCCCTGAGTCCTTCAGGAGAAGGGCGGTATATAAATAAAATTATTATTATTATTATTATTATTATTATTATTATTATTATTATTATGTCTTGAGGCAAGAACTCCATTTAGCAATGTTCCTGATGCCCTAAACATTGTTTCATATGGAAACAGCAAACCTAATTGATTTCTGTTTTATTATGGAGCAATCCACACTTCCAGTGACCAATCGATTTTTTCTTTTTTTTCTTTTTCTTTTGTAAAGATGTGAACAACACATTATTTGCCAACTATCTTGAAGACTGCAGTGAAACCAAATTACTGAAACGTGTAGTGATTCATAAAGTAGAAGTCTTAAGAGCAGAGCCATGAGGTACACCCTCCAACAGCATGCATACAGAGAGGACCAATCTATGTGTTAAGACACCACAGACTGGAATTCAGACCTTTACAATCCTGAAAAGGACTGGAATGAAAATGCAGTTGTGGAGAATCTAAAAGAGGTTCTTAGTTGTTTAGTTGCAGAGAAGGCCTTTGACAATTGAACTGGGTTTTCCATTTTAAAGTTTTGGAAGCTGTGAATTTTGGAAAGAATTTTATTAAATGGGTAAGATTGATTTGCACTTTTTTTGATAATTTATGTGTCTTTGGGCTTCATTCCCTTTTTTCTTTTTGTATTATTATTTTAAAAGCAACAAAATCTATATATCTAAAAGAAGAAACCCTATACCACCCATTCTTTGCCAAGGTTTAACAGAAGAAATTATTTAAGAGCTTGTTTTTAGAGAAAGGAAGGAATTAGTATACAGATTGGAAGAGATTTGGCATATGAGGTGTTTGATAAAGTTTATATGTTTTGTTCAGGTTTGTTTAAATGTATGTATGTGAGGGAGAGACTGACTTTAAATCTCCTTTACTACCATTACTATCCTTTCAGTAGGTGAAAACTATTTGGTGGGCAACTGGATAAATATAATTAGATAGCCTTATAGAATGGATGGATTTTATAATAGATCCAGATGTAAGCAACAATTTACACTGACTTATTTTGATGTAGATGCAGCTAGTCTCTGATTTCAAATGTGAATACTTAATTTTAAGCTTTGATTTCAATATAATCATTAATTTAATACAGATAAGTTGGCCAGGATGCAATTACCTTGGGGCCATGTTTATATTTAAATATGCAGAATGGGAACTACAGTTTGGATATTTATTAAATTGAGCTTTCACTCCAGATGAAATACTTTTATGCTTAACATTTTAACATCACTACATCTTTTTCTTGGCGTATTTTTACTCAATGCTCTTCTGTTTCATTTGATTCCAGATAACTTTGGATTAAGAGAGCCCAGATGAATCACAGCCTTCCTTTACATAAAATTAATAGGGTTTAGATGGTATGAAAACCCAATTTAATCTCTCAAAGGTTTATTGATAGTGTTCTGTTTTTTTCCTTATTACAAAAGCTGAAATTTTTTTGATGCCACCAAGTATCCCACTGTTCATGAATTTGTATAATCTTTATACAACACACTGATTTTGGGGTGGGCAAATTCTATGTGTCCTGAACTTATCATCACATAGTTTCACTGAATGATGGGGAAAATGCGTTCTACGAAACACATTTCTAAGAAAGAAAATAGAATTCATGAATAGACTGGTATAAAATATAAACCTTAAAAGTTTCTGCTAGTTGCAAAGTTCCATATTAATTTAATCAGAAATTGTTTTTATCCCTTTTGGCATCAATTTTCCTGTGAAGAATAATATACATTCAAAACTAACCCTAAAGAAATAGAAACCTCATTCCAGTCAAAATTGTTAAAAGGTTTTTGTTAAAAGGATAATGGTTTAATATTTACTATGCTGTATCTTTCTTCATTCTGGTTCCCTTCTGGGTGTGTTGAATTCCAAATCCAATAAACCCAAGCCTTCCTGGCAATAGATTGGATAAGCCTAGCTGAATATGTGTTTGATTTTTCTATTGAAATAATATGGAAATAGCTATTATTAACATTGCAAATGTGATAATCATGGATCCAAAAAACATCTGGATAAAATACCAGGCTTATGATACAATAGCATGATTGTTTACAACATTAATCTGCACACAATTAATATATGATAATCCTCAAAAGGATGAGAACATAGAAGCCAAGCTTTAAAAAAACTGTACAAAAATATTGATTTTCACTAATATTCTTCTTCTTTAGAAACTACAATCAAGAAACAAAGTCATTTATTACCAGGTGATTTTCTCAGGGCATTTATGACCTCCTTGATCACTCCAAATCAGATAAATCATAAACCGTATTGCCCTAGTTTGGCAAGACTAATTGAAAAGGTGGATCTCCTTTTCCACAAAACCAAACTGGATTTGGATATTTTTAAGTTTGTAAAGATAATAACTAAAGTTATATATTAAAAAATTCACAGAGATATAAGCATATTAAACAGCTTATAAGTTTGAAAATTCAGAACCAACCACAATTTCTATTTTTGTTGAACTATGAACTAATATAATATTTATAGTTAGATTACATGATATTGTATCACAGTGGTTCTCAACCTGTGGTCTGCAGACCCCTGGGGAGGCGTGATGTTATCACAGAGGGTCCACGAAGGCTGGAAAAATGTTATGATTTAAATATTGAGTTTAAGGGGGTCGGTGGTAAAGAAAAGGTTGAGAACCACTGTTGTATGAAATTTACAAAGTTCTAATTTTTACTATCCATAGTGATAAAGATTTTTGATGCTGTAATGTGTAAAAATCATAATTGTGATTTAAGCTTATCAGGAACCTTCTCCTTGTTGATTGCTAGCAAATATATTCTTTTCCTTACTGATCTTCTTCATTTTTGGAAATGGCAATGCTTGTAATGAAGTTGTCCATTAAATGTATCTAGGATTATTCCCTTTCAAAATCCATATGTTGCCCACGGCTTTGGTTGCAGCATCTTTCACTTCCTTATTCCTCAGACTGTAGATGAGAGGGTTGAACATGGGGACCACAACTGTGTAGAACAATGACGCCCATTTGTCTTGGTCCATGGAATAGCTGGAGCTGGGCCGAAAGTACATGAAGAGTATTGTCCCGTGGTATATGCCAACAGCTGTCAGGTGAGAGCTGCAGGTGGAAAATGCTTTGTGCCTACCCTCAGCAGAGCGCATTCTCAGGACTGTACTCAAAATAGAAGCATAGGATACAAGAATCATAGCTATGCTGCTTACTTCAACAAAGCCAGCAATGACAATTATCATTATTTCACTGATGTATGTATCTGAACAGGAGATCATTAAGAGTGGAGGTATGTCACAGAAGAAATGATTAATAACATTTGACCGGCAGAATATCAGTCGAAATATTGAGGATGTGTATATTGTTGTATCCATTAGGCCTATGCAATATGCAACAGCAATCATTTGTTGGCAGACCTTTTTGGACATGATAGCTGGATAGAGAAGTGGATTGCAGATAGCCACATATCTGTCATAGGCCATCATAGCCAACAAAACACACCCTGTATCTGCAAATGTAGCAATCAGAAAGAACTGTGTAACACAAGCACCAAATGAAATTCTTTTTCCTTCAACCAACAAGTCAACCAGCATTTTTGGAGAAATGGCTGAAGAGCAGCAGAGATCAACAAAGGAGAGGTTGCCCAGGAAGTAATACATGGGTTTGTGAAGCTGGGGTTTAGTGCAAATCAACAGAATCATCCCAACATTCCCTAAGACAGAGATGGCATAAACAAAGAGGAAGATTGTAAAAAGTAAAAACTGCATTCCAGGATTGCCTCTGAATCCCTGAAGAATGAATTCAGTAATGAGAGATTCATTTTTGTTGTCCATGATTTTTCTCTGTGGGCACTGGGTTCATGATATTAGCTGATCCTGAAATGCCTTTCTGATCCTTGGTTAGGGCAAAGAAAATTGCATTATTCAGGGCTTCATTCATGTTTCTCTCTTCATAAAACAACTAAACATTTTTTTGAGGATTTTATCATATCTAGTACCGTGTATCATATATATCATATATTTGCTAGCAAGAAAACTTTTATTATATAGAATAATACTTTTTTTAAAAAAACTAGTTGATGAAAATTCAGTATGAAGCTTGTTATATACAAACTCATTTACACACTGCCATGTAAGTGAAGGCTACAGAATAATGTACCACAATTTTGCTATATCTATTGCTGTAAATTATACTGTAATGTATTTCTAGCTGCAGCAGTCTCTATTTCTCTTTCCCCAATTTAGAAACCTTCCATTATATTCTGGAAAAGGGGACTTAATGCTAGATTCCTGTTTATTTCAGCTCCCTTTTCAGTAGAGTAGGAGATGACCAGAAATATAGTTGGTGAATTTCCCATCCAACTCATTTTCCCATTTTATTGTTTAGGGTCTATTAAAATATATTAAAACAGGAAAAGCATTAAACAAAATTCAGTAAGTAGCATTACAGAGCATTTGCTTCAATTCCATTTGCAGTTTATGACTTAATATTGGCACAATGCTAATGATGATAGAAAGCAGAATTGATTGTTGATTGTTGACATGAAAAATACTTATTGTGCTCCTACAATGACCCCTTAAAGTTGGGAAATGAACTACACAGAAACAGTGGTTCTATAAGGAATACCTAAACATTCTTTTATTTGGGGACAGTAACTTCAGTTGATTCCTTTTGCAGTCCTGACTTCCATTGATGCATGAATTTTGATGCTATTTGCTTTGATTGCAAAGTTGTGTTGATGTGTTATTGCCAACTTTCTCCTAGACTGCATTGTAACAAAGGAGGTCAAAAGTAGAGTGATTCAAAAAGTAGTCTTCTTAGGTGGGAGACCCATGAGCAATACCCTCAGATAGCATGCACACTGTATGGAAAGGACAAATCCACATGTGAAGTCATTGCACATTGACGCTTTGACCTTTACAGTACAGAAAAAGATTTCCCTAAACTCAATGTTTTTTTTTGAAATTCATTGATGTATGAGATGGGTAGCCATACAAATATGATAAATAAAACTGTTTCCTTAGTTCTCACTTTATCGTTATATCAAAACTGGCCACCACACAAATATCTGATCAAAAGAAGCTAATTAATATACTTGTGCTTTTTTAGCAAGAAATGGAATAACAAAAAATTAAATGAGAAGCTTAAGTCCATTGCAACTTTACTTAAAGGTTTATGGACTTCGATATATAACCTGATATATTGTTTAATAATGGGAAGTTAAAAATTCTTTCTGATGCATTTCAAATCATGAAGAGCGTTATCAGTAGCTTCAGTTTACTCTCTGTTTACCTTTAAGTGAAAGTAACTTTACTATCTTCTGTTAAACATGGAAATCAAATTCTCTTCTTATAGAGGCATTATGATATGCAAAGTTGAGATTAGACACTGAGAAATTGAATTAACCAATAAGAAGTATTCAAAACCTTGACGTTGTGAAGAATCATAAATGCACTGAAGATCAAAATTTAAGCTTTCTGTTTAATACGATTTGGAAACGTCTTAGGATTCCATGTGAATTGTTACTGTTAATATAACAATGCAGTGTGTAATGGCAAAAAGTCTAGGGACATCCTATTTAGTTTAGGGGTTAAGGCCCCAGGCTAAAAACCAGGAGTCTCTGAATTCTACTCCTGCTTTAGGCATGAAAACTGGCTGGGTGACTTTGGGTTAGTCACTTGCTCAACGCACAATGTGAGGCTCAAGTACAAGCTGGTGGGTCAGTTCTTGTTATTAATTATTATTATTATTAAGTTTATTTGTATACCGCCCTTCTCCTGAGGGACTCAGGGCGGTGAACAGGGCAAACATATAAAAATACAAGAATACAAAAGTTAAAAAAGAATTAAACACAATGACCAAGCTAAAACAATAAATAGATATATTAAAAGCAACAATAAAATCCCAACCCATCCCCCATCAGGCCAGGCTGGCTTGTTCAAACAAGTAAGTCTTCAGGTTGCGTGGGAAGGAGCGAAGGTCCTTCCATTGTTGCAATCAATGGATCAACACACTTCATTGATCTGGGAAAAAAAGCATGTCCTGCACTTACAGGGAAAACACTAGGAAGAAAGGAAGAAAAAATGGCAAAAAGTCTAAGTTTAACACAAACATAAATCTTTTTCTAAATTAACATACCTGGAGTCAAGTCAGTGGCTTTGTTGCTTTTACGAAACCTGCAAATAGGGGCAGAGATCTTAAATGTGTTTTCATCTCACCTGGGATAATATCCCTGGTGCATTTCAATACTCCAGATGGTGGAGATAAGTGGCTGCATTTTCACAGTTTCTGGTGATAGCTTTAATTGGAGGAATGTTAGAGTAAAAAGTAAAATACCTCTTAAAGTTTCTTTTTGATGGCTGGACTATGTAATTAAATTAAACTCTCTAGCTCTAATGTCATCTCCATCATCCCACTAATGGCAGAGGTAGTCCTTGAGTTATGACTGGTCACTTAAAGGCCATTCAAAATTCCAACAGATCTATCTTGGGGGTACTTATGACTTGGATTTGATGTTCTGATGGTCACCTCTCCCTCTTCAGTCACGTGACTGCACTTTGGGTACTTGGCAACTGGGCTGCATTTATGCCTGTTTGCAGTGACTTATAGCCATATGAAACATTTGACAACCGTTTTGCTGAAACTGGGATTTATTTCCAGTTTTTGGCAAAACTGCACCCATGGTGAACTATTGTGGTGATTCACTTAATAAGTGCTGCAAAGAAGGTTGTAAAATCAATTTGGTCACATGGATGAGGCAAGCTTTATTACTAGCCGATCTTGCATTAAGAAGTGAGAGCCAGAAATCAGAGGTGCTAAAACTCTGACTTCCAACATCAAACATTGGAACTAAGCATTGCTGGGGGGTTGGGGGGGGGGGCTGCAACATGGAATTGGCAACAGCCACTGAACCTACGTGTTTTATTTTCCAAAGAATGCCTACAGATCTATATCAAGAAACAGAAGAGGATATATGTAATCAGGGAGTGGAGAACCTTTACTTGGTATTTTCTTATAAGCTGGGAGTGAGTCTGGAACTATATATCATTCTTTACATTCATGGAAGGATCAGCACCTATATTAGCAGGAACCATTATCTATGGGTGCAGCTTTTCTAGCAATGTGGAATCCTAATCACGTAGTACCCCATACCTGTTTATAGTAGGGATAGTATAAAGTGTCTATGGGTGTTCCATAATACCACACTTTTACTTGTAAATTGCTCAAATCTGAAAACTGTAGGATTAGACCCACATCTGTGGAACTCAGTATACTGAGAAAATAAGAATATTCATCATGACTATCAGTTAAAAGGACTTCTGCCTGTTTCTGATTAAAAGTGGAGGAAAGATATGGGAAGGGAAATAATGAAGAGATCAGAAATAGTTTGAGCGATAGATGTGAACAAGGTTGAACAGCCACTACAGGCTATGCATGGTAAAAACATCTGAAAATCAAATGTCTATATCTTCCCATCATAGTTAAATAGAATCTGATAAGGGAATTGTGTACAATACAAGAGGGAAATTCTAGTTTTGTTCACAGCTTTCCCCACTGTAGAACTAAATCATAATCAATATTGTCTTGGGTAGACTATTTGAACAGGTAGTCTCCTTTACCATATAGAAAAAAAATCTTGGAGTTAGATATTTTTAACCTTGTAAAGAAAGAATGTAATTATGGCTAAATAAAAAATATCTGAAGTACTTGTTTTACTCCATAGTGAGCTGCTTATGACATGACAAATTCAGAATCAACAACAGCCCTTAATTTATTATACCACTATGAAATAGTATAATATTATATATGTTTCCAGTCTTGTAATTGCTAAACCCCATTGTTACAAAAGTCTTTTGATTCTGTGCTTTCTACCATAAATTATTTTGATTTATGACTGTTAGGAATGGACTGCTGTTAAAAACTATCATTTCCATGGCTGAAGATTGTGGGAAGAGGCTAAAGGAATGAACCAGTTGAAAGTACCAAATTTCTCTGATTAAACTGAAATGGTGGCCTTTGGCAGAAGTGGAGACTTGTATTGTTGAATTATACTTAAATAACTTATGCTTTTTATTGAGATAATATTCAGAGGATTGAGCAATTTCATGTAGAGTTGAAAAAACAAGAATATAAAATGTACGCTTTCCTGCCTCAATTTCCTCTTTTTTTTTAAACTGGTAGAGATTATTATTAAGTTGTCCATTAAATTTTTCTAGTGCCATATCCTTTAAAAATTCACATATTCCCCAAGACTGAAAGAAGGATTGATTCCTCAATGTGATTTTATCACACCTTCTAGATAAATCTTTTGTATGTCCCTCCTCTCAAATCGCCACTCTAACAAGCTATTGTAAAACAAAATTTCTTCCTTTCCAAATGCATATATGGTCAAGAGATTTTGACATAGCATCTTTCACTTCCTTGTTCCTCAGGCTGTAGATCACGGGGTTCAGCATGGGGATCACAACTGTGTAGCCCATTTGTCTTGGTCCATGGAGTAGCTAGAACTTGGCCGGAAGTACATGAAGAGCATTGTCCCATGGTATATCCCAACAGCTGTCAGGTGAGAGGCACAGGTGGAAAATGCTTTGTGCCTGCCCTCTGCAGAGTGCATTCTCAAGATTGTAGCCAAAATGTAAACATAGGATACAAGAATCATTCCAATGCTGCTTGCTTCAACAAAGCCAACTGTAGTGTATGCCTTTAAAGCATACATGAAAATGTCAGCACAGCAGGGGGCTGGACAGCTCCAGGCTATAACTGCTTTGGCGGGAAAGCCTGAATAGAGCGAATCGTTGACAGCCCCAGGGCATGGTCAGCTCTGGTGGGAAGCCAGGGTTTAAATCCATTGGCCACCTGCACTGACGGGAAGCCCAGGTTTAAATCTATTGGTCACCATTCACCTGGGCAGGTATAAAGAGACGCCAGGTAACCCCTTTGCCCCAGCTTCATTTCTGATTCAATAAAGAAATACTACCCAGCTCAAGTGTCCGTCTCTCCGTTCAACCACGCGACTTTGCACTGGCGACGAGGATGGGATCCTGCACCGGACAACGCTAGCCGCGGATGGAATCCAATCGGCAGCCCCGGATCAAGACGCAGGACGACCGAGACGGCAGAATGGCACAACTGGGTCAGTATCCCCTTTTCAATAGCAACTGTCCAGAGGAGTGGGAAGCCTTCGTAGGGCAGCTTGAGTGCTACCTACGGGCAAACGGGGTGAAAGATGACCGGCAGAGAGCGGTGGTGCTACTCTGCAACTGCGGCACGGAAACGTACCAGCTGGCGGTCGGTGTCTGCACACTCAACGACATCCATTCCGTCGGGTACAACGAGTTGCTGGCAAAACTGACCGAGCACTTCAAGCCTGAGACGTCCGAGATCGCCTGGCGGTATCGTTTCAAGAAGTGGGAACAGCGGCCAGGTGAGTCTGCCAAGCAATACATGGCCGCCCTGAGGCAGGCAGCTCACTCAGCTGCATAACACAAAGTTTCAAATAGCATATGAATAATTTTTAATAATTATAGAAGTGTTATTAAAATTATTTTAGTTTTGTTATAAGGGAGTTAAAGGGTGGAAGATTTGTTAACGTTGTATTAGATATTTAGCATATGTTTGCTTAAGATTGCTATATGTAATACCCTGTATTCTGCTTTGGGAAGTCTTGCGGGGGGAGGGAAGGGGGGACGGTTGGTGAGGAGTGGGGGTTTCATTAAAACTTTGTAAATCTTTTCAATAAGAAAAAAAGAAATCTTTTTAGTTTCACTTAATAAGTCAATCAGCAATTTAGGAGCAATGGTTGAGGCACAGCAAACATCAGCAAAGGAGAGGTTGCCCAGGAAGTAATACATGGGTTTGTGAAGTTGGGGTTTAGTGCAAATCAACAGAATGACCCCCAGATTCCCTAATACAGTGATGACATAAATCAAGAAAACTGTAAAAAGAACCAGCTGCATTTTGGGATTATCTGTGAATCCTTGAAGAATGAATTCAGTAATGGCAGAACTATTTCCTTTATCCATGATTTTCTGAGTAGATGTGTTGGTTCAGGCGATTTGCTGTCTTTCTGATCCCTTGTAAAAAGAAAGAAAATTATATTACTTGGAGATTCAACCATGTTCCTATCTTTATGCAACAAGAATTTAGATTTTTTCAAAAGGTTTGGGACCACACCACTTACTTAACTCAGTATATAGCATATTTGCTAGGTCAAATTTGTTTATTATGCATTTGTTTATTATGGAAAAATGTAGAGTTTGGGACTACATATTAGAGATAAATTCTAATATATTTACTTCATTTGCTGTTTCAGTTAAGTGAAGGATGCAGATTAATATATTGCCACAGTAGATATTTTGCTATAAATGTATGTGTCAAATTGTAATGGATTTATGTCTGCTAGCAACCATAATTCTTCCTCTTCCACTCATTTGGAAAGTGTGCAATATATCCTGGAAAGTGGGATGATTTGAAAGTGCCAGAACTCCTTTTCAGATTCCATTTATGCCAATTCTACCTTCAAACAGTAGTTGATAATTAGGCAGTAGTAGGGTACATTAAATTCTCACACCATCCATTTTACAGGGGGGGGGGGGGGGGGGTTTTTTTTTTTTCTAGATTTCAGGTTCAACCAGCCATTAAAAGATTCTTGGTTTCCATTGCTCTTAATATTCTAGCAATATTGAATTTTATGTCCTTTTATGGTGCAATAAAACATGTGTTTGCTTTTACATAATTTTCCTTCCATATTTCCCACCTTTATGTGGGACCCCAATGCCCACCCCCACTCCAGTGTCCCTGTCCATCAGGAGCCAATCCGCTGGCATGAAAATGTTGTGAGAACTCCGAGCTGAAAGGTCATAATGAGTTGTCAGGACCCTACCAGAACACTTCCATTCTGAGGGGGGGGGGAGTGTGAGTTGGGAATTGAGGATGTTTCTACTCTCACTTTGATGTATCTGCATGAGAATTGGGGAGGGGGAATGAGCCCTCAGGGGATCTGGTTCAACTCCTTTCTGGCTAATTCCCACCTTTTAGCAAGAGTGTGGCACCAAAAAAACCCCTCATTATCACCTTTTTGGCTCAGAGTTCTCACAACATCTTCATGCCCGTGGATTGGTTCCTGATGGACTGGAGCATTGGGTTGGGGTTTGGATAGTGGAAAATTTAGCTTAACGTTTCCCACAGGATCTTCAGATTCCACTTGATTTCTTTGCAATCACTTTCTCAGTAAAAGATCCTTTTGAAGTAGGATAAGTTGAGGCAGAATCTTACATCTAGGGTGTCTCTTGCTTGTGTTCATTACTGAACCTCTTTTTATGTGGAGCCAAGTAATATAGGAGGTAGATATATTTGATTAGCCTGTTTAATAATCAGGGACAAGTCATTCTTTCTCAGCCCAGCTCACCTCACAGGGTTGTTTTTTGTGGGGAAAACAGGAAGAAGGAAGTTGGATATGTTTGCCAACTTGAGTTATTGGTAAAAATAAAAAAAGGATATAAATAAATAATTTTAGACCAATGTTTCAATGATATTAAATTGAAATATCAATTTAACATATGATATCATTTCTAGAGTGCAACTTTTGATCATCTCTTCATGATCAATGATGTAAAAAGCCAACAATGTAAAAAGAGGTAGATGCACCAAGAAGGCGACATCCTCCTGATGTCTCTGCTGGTATAAATCATCCATCATGATAACCAAAAGATCTATATGTCAAATCAGTGGCTGATACCTTTTCAAGGTAATTTGTTGAATTTATGAAATCTTGAAGCTGTAGGCACAATAAAGCGTTCTCTGTAAGTTTGGTTAAATATCAAATACTTCGGCTGACATTATTCTTAATAAAGAACCTCACAACACCTCCTCTAAAGAAAAACAGGTTTTGGTGGTCCGATTGATTGTTGTCAAGAAGAAGCCCTTAGAATATTCTTTATCTGGAGGAGGATAAAATTTTATGAGCTTTCTGAGTAAAGAAATCACACTGATTAAAACAGATAGCAAAATGGATACTCTAAGTATAATATTCCCTCAAAAGACATCCTATCTATCATAAATATGGGTTTTCCTCTTCACAAAGAATGTCCAAATTTCTCATGATGGAATATAGATGGTGTCTAGATGGACTTAAGCCCTGGAGGCTGGTCTTCAACTGGGAAATCCCTTGGACAATTCACCCCATAGACAACAAGACAGGAAGCATTTCTCTTCCCTTTTTCATGACAATAGTCCAAAGCAATTTCTTGCCATTCTTTGATACATTTTCCTAATTTTGCTTCTAGATCAGGGGTGTCAAACTCAATTTCATTGAGGGCCACATCAGCATTGCGGTTGCCCTCAGGGGGCCGGGTGGGTATGGCCTGGGTGGGCGTGGCCTACTGGGTGGCCGTGGCTAAAGTGCGTATGGCCTACTGGGTGGGCATGGCCAGCTCTACATCGTTCGCATCAGGGGTGCCTATGGGAGCCTGAGCAGGAGTGGGACAGATCTGAGGGTCTCTGGCAGAAGGAGGATCTCTGGGCCAAGGCCAAGTCAGTGGGGGCCGTTCCCTCACTGTTTCCAGGATGGCTTTGCGGGCCGCATGAAACCACTTCGCGGGCCAGATCTGGCCCCTGGGCCTTGTGTTTGACATGTCTGTTCTAGATGATGTCTTATTCTTATTTAAATTTACATGGGTCTGAAATGAGAAAGATTCAACTTTATTAGATTAAATTAGACTTAGTAATGCTTAGTTCAGACTTTCAAGAAGAAAGCATACCTTAAGGTGAGGATGAGCCAGTCTTATTAAAAGAATCTTTCTGATACTAGTCAGAAAGTATCAGAAATTCATTTGCATTAATTCTTATTTTTGAGGCTTTCTCTACATCTTGGGACTCTGTTGAAAGGATCCTTGCAACAAATGCAATTTTTCTTCTTACAGCAAAATGATCCATCTAGAATAAATTCTTAAGAAGGCTTTAATATCTGAAAAGTACAAACTTTTATAAATCCACTAAAACTCTAAAGCTAAGATTGTCTCAGATTTTATTATGGTTTACAAATTTCTTAGTAACATTTTCCATATGGAGTTAATATAAATATGCTGTTTGTAAAGACTAACCAACCTCAACACTAGTGTAAATCTTTTTGTGAATTAGCAAACATACCTGGTGTTGAGTCAGTGGCTTCTTTGCTATTACAAAACTGATAAATAGGGGCAGAGATCTTAAATGTCTTTTCATATCATTTGGGATATAGTCCCCTACATACTTCAATACCCCAGATCCTGGAGATAATTGGCTACATTTTCATGCTTTGTTGTAATAGTTTTAATTGGAGTCTATCATTAAGTAAATAACACCTTGAGTCCCAATCTACAACTCAACTATTTTTAGGTCACGTCCAAGAATGAGATGGAACAATCCAACCAAAGTTCATTTTTTTTTAATTTGCTGACACCACAGACAGAATCTAGTTAGTCTAACTCTATCCCATTCTAATCCTTACCCATATACCCAGGGAAATTCTAGGAGCACCTATTCTAATTTTTTTCCCTTTTATCTGGTCTAGCTCCAGGCTGTGTTGACTCTTCTCTCTCTCTCCCCACCCCACAATGCGCTCTCTTTCTCCTCGGAAACTGTTGTTTGTCCATCCCACAATTCATAGACAAAATCTATCACACCAATCTACAACTCAAACATGTTTGGCTGCTCATAAATTCAGAAGCAGCATAATGTGCTTATTATATCTCCAGCATAGTATTTGCCAGGCATTTAGTGGTCTTCCAGGGAAGAAATTCAGAGTGTTAGCAGAGCTAATAACTTGGCAGAATGAAGATCAGGCAGGTAGTTCAGCTGTTTCCTAATTTCTCTTCAGAGAAGGGGAGAACTTGAGATCATTCACAGGTGCTCCAGATAATTGCTCCTCACAAGGAGACCACAAGACAGCAGTCACTGCAATGTCGCGTGGTCACACCGAGAGACAGACACAGAGCTGAGTAGTAACTTCTTTATTGAGGTCAGGAAGGAAGCTGGGGCAAAGGGGTTACCTGATGTCTCTTTATACCTGCCCAGGTGAATAGTAGCCAATAGATTTAAACCCTGGCTTCCCACCAGAGCTGACCCTGCCCGGGAGCTGTCAGGCTTGCTCCATTCAGGCTTTCCCGCCAAAGCGGTTATAGCCTGGAGCTGTCCAGCCCCCTGCTGTGCTGACATCCTGTGTATGCTTAAGATGCATACACTACACCCCTTCCCCCATAGTGAGGGTTTAACCTCTGTTCATTCCGTCTCCTATAACTATATACACTTATTAACATATATATACAATATTTACATTTGTTTATTCCTTGGTTACTCTTCCACCTTCCACCCCACTTAAGAACGCACATAGTCAGCGAGATAGCTTGGAGCCTTGTGGGGCCTGCTTGACCTCCTTGGGACTGGTTCCCCCGGTGGTGTTGTGCTGTCTCCTGTCTTTCTTACTTGTTGTGGTAGTTGCGGTGGATTGTGGTGTGTGTGTGTGTGTGTGTGTGTGTGTGTGTCGGGGTGCCTGGGGTTTGTGTTATGCTGGGTATTGGCTGGGTGCCTTGACAGTGTAGCTGTGTCCTTCCTTTGCTTGGGTCCAGTGTTTGCCTGTTTTCCCTGTCGGTTTCCTGCCTGGAGTAGGATTGCCTCTGTGACCCTCCTGGGTGCTTGTGTTGGTATTGCCTCTTCCTCCTCAGCCCCCAGTGTGTCCTCAAAAACCCTCTCAGGAGCCCTTTTCCTTAGCTGGTCCAGGTGCCTTTTCCACAGGAGTCCCCTCTCCACCCTTACCTTGTAGGATAGGGGTCCTGTTTGATCTTGTATCTCCCCTGGCACCCATGGGTGACCTGAGCTGTAGTTCCTTACCCAGATAGGATCCCCAGTGTTAAAAACTGTTTTGACATTTGGGGTCCCGACGTCTGATGCTACTCTATCTGGGTGGAGCCTGTCCAGTGTTGCTATCAGGCGTCTGCCCCATCTGAGTTCTTCTGGGCTTTTGCCTGTGGCAGAGCAGGGTGTTGAGTGTTGGTGAAGGAGGAAGGTGGCCAGTCTTTGCTTCCATTCCCCCTGAACTATGCGCTTGAGGGCGTCCTTTGCTGTTCGCACAAATCGTTCTGCCAGCCCATTACTGGCCGGGTGGAAAGGGGCTGAGGTGGCGTGTCTAATCCCCAAGGTCCTCAGGAACACCTGGAAATCTGATGAAGTAAATTGCGGTCCGTTATCCGACAGAATTACATCTGGCAGACCATGTGTTGCAAACAACCCCCTTAATGCCTGAATGGTTCCTGCTGAAGTCATGTTGCCTACGGGCACCCCCTCCAGCCACTTAGAGTGGCTGTCTACTGCTACTAAGAATGTGTGTCCCTGGAATGGTCCCGCATAATCTATATGCACCCTGGACCATGGGGGGGGGGGGTGTTTCCTCCCACTTGTGTACTGGTGCATGTGGTTGCTCTGGTCATGACCTTTGGCATGTGTAGCATCCAGCGACTAACCCTTCTATTTCCTTGTCTAACCCAGGCCACCACAGGTAGCTCCTTGCCAGGGCTTTCATCCTTATGACCCCTGGGTGGCCCTCGTGCAGTGATTGAAGGACCCTTCCTCTTAGACCCTGTGGAATTATTACTCTACTTTCCCATAACAGGCACCCCTTGTGTGTTGATAGTTCGTGCCTCCTGGAGAAATATGCAATGAACTCTTGCCCTGGTGATTTGTCCTGCCACCCGCTGCTTACCCATGCCTGTACCCTGCTTAGGATTTTGTCTTTGGGAGTCTCTGTTGCTAAGTCTTTTGCATTGAGGAGGCATTCTGGCAACTCCTGTATTGCCAATATTTGAGCAGCAGGTGCCGGGTCTGGCTCCGTGTCCCTTAAAGGCAGTCTGCTGAGGCCATCTGCATGCCCCATCTCCTTGCCTGGCCTGTGTACCAACTTGCATGTGTACGCTGACAGGAAGATGGACCAGCATAGCATCCTGGGTGACAGGATCTGTGGTGTCTGCTTCTCGGTTGTAAACAACCCTAACAATGGCTTATGATCAGTATATATTAGGAATTCCCTACCATATAGGTAGTCATGAAATTTCTTTACTCCTGCAGCCACTGCCAGTGCCTCCTTATCTATCTGTGCGTAATTTCTTTCGGCAGCTGACAGGTCCTGGAGTAGTATGCAATGGGGGCTTGAGTTCCATCCTTCTTTAAATGGCTGAGGACTGCCCCAATCCCATAGGGGGATACATCGCATGCAAGGCAGATTGGCTGGTCTTCCCTGAAGTGTGTGACCATCGCATTGCCTGCTAACAGGTTCTTCAGTGTGTTGAACGCGTTTGTGTGTGCGTCCAGTCCCAGGATGCTTGCTTGTCTAGCAACCTGTGTAAAGGTTCTGCGATTGTCGCTTTGTGTGGCAGGAATGTGTGATAAAAGTTGAGGAGGTCCAGGAATGCCTGCAACTCAGACTTGTTTTTGGGAGTAGGGGCTTCTTTGATTGCCCTGACTTTGGATGCTGATGGGTGGATGCCTCGAGTATCAATCCTGAACCCTAGGTACTCTGTCTCAGTTACCCCAATCTTGCATTTTTCCCTTTTGAGTTTCAGTCCTGCCACCCTAAACCTCTCTAGCACAGCTTTCAATCGGTCTGCCAAGACGTCCTCGGAGCTAGCTGCAATTAGGACATCATCGAAGTAAGGGCAAACCCCTGGTATCTCCTTGAGGGTCCTTTCCATCACCTCCTGGAAAATTCCAGGAGCCATGCTGACCCCGAACTGCAGCCGGTCTACCCGGAATGTCCCCTTGTGGGTGATTATCGTTTGCGCTTTAGCAGCCTCTGGATTGACCGGTAGCTGCTGATAAGCTTGGGCAAGATCCAGCTTTGCAAACACTGCCCCGCCCTGCAGGGACGCCAGGATGCTGCTGACTGCGGGGACCGGGTAGGAATGGGCACTCAGGGCTCAGTTAATGGTCCCCTTATAGTCAGCGCAAATGCGGACCTCGCCATTTGCCTTGAGGGGTGTCACGATGGGTGTTTCCCAATCTGCCCCATTGACTGGAGTTAACACCCCCTGGTCTACTAACTTTTCTAGTTCCCACTCTATTTTGTGCTTTAGGGCAAACGGGACTCTCCTAGCCTTCATTCTGATTGGCTGCACCTGGGGGTTTAATTTAAAAGAGATTGGGGAGCCTGTGTATCTCCCTAACTTCTCAACAAACATGTCTGCAAAATCCTTGCAGACAGACTCCAGTGAATAACAGCTCTGCATCTGGTGAATTCCGGTGATCCCGATACCCAACGCTTTGAACCACCCTAAACCCACGAGGCTGGTTCTCTGCCCCTCTACGACCAACACGTTTAGTTTGCCCAAGAAGTCCCTGTACTGCACCCTCACTGAAGCCTCCCCCTGAATGCTTATAGGTGAATTTTGAAAGTCAGAGAGGGTCAGTCTGGATGGCCTCAAGGGAACCAGCTGGCCACTCTGCTCGCAAATCGCTTTAAATGTTCTGGCGGAGATGATTGATACGGCTGACCCAGAGTCCAGTTCCATCGTGCAGGGGACCCCTTGCAGTTTCACCCTTAACTTAATTTTCGGAGTGAGTGTCTGTGGGCCCCCTGTTGAGCAAACGGCCACCCGTCCCATTGTGTGGCTGACCGTCAGTCTATGCAACCGCTTCCCGGTACCTGTGGCTGAATGGAACTCCGCTTCCACCTCGTGCAGGCTGTCCCGTTGCTTGCTTCTGCAGACCGATGCGATGTGTCTGGTTTTCCCACAGGCTCGACACTTCGCTGATTTAAAACGTCAGGTAGATCGGGGGTGCTGTCCTCCACAGCTCGCACAGCGGGTCAATTGGGAGCCGTTCGCACTGCAGCTGGAGCACTGGGTAGACTGGGGCCGGTTTGCACCCTAACCAGGGAGTTGGGTAGCCCGGGCGGTGTTTCCTCTGCACCTGCACTCCTGGTACTTCAAGTCCATTGGGCTGGTCCTGGCTCCCTCGAGTTGCCTCGGGTTGTGGTGAACTGTTGAGGGGTTCGGTGTATGGTGTCCACTTCGCATGCTGACTCTTCTGCCCTGCAGCAGCTGCTCAGCTGGTGGATGGTGCCGCCCTCCCTCGCGTCGGACTCCTTAGCCACATCCCAGGCTAAGAATTCCTCTTGGATGTCCCTCAGGGTTAGCTTTTGCTTTGCGAAGATCTTCTGCCACAGCTTCCGATCTCGCAACCCACAGACGATCCGATCCCACAGCCTGATCTCTAAGTTTTCAAAATTGCAGAGATGGGCTGCCTGCCATAGGGCAGCCATGTATTGTTTGGCAGACTCATCCAGCCATTGGTCCCATTTCTCGAAACGATACCTCCACGTGATCTCGGACGTTTCTGGCCTGAAATGCTCGGTCAGCTTCGCCAGCAGCTCGCTGTACCCGATGGTGTTGACATCGTCCGGTGAGCAGAGACCGACCGCCAGCTGGTACGTTTCCGTCCCGCAGCTGCAGAGTAGTGCCGCCGCTCTCTGCCATTCATCTTTAACCCTGTTCGCCCTTAGGTAGCACTCGAGCTGTCCCACGAAGGCCTCCCACTATTCGGGGCGGTTACTATTAAAAAGGGGATACTGACCCAGTTTTGCCATTTCGCTATCTCGGGTAATCCTGCGTCTGGATCCGGTGCTGCCGATGGGGTTTCATCCGCGGCTAGCGATTTCCTGTGCAGGATCCCACCCTCTTCGCCAGTGCAATGTCGTGTGGTCGCACAGAGAGACAGACACTGAGCTCGGTAGTAACTTCTTTATTGAGGTCAGGAACGAAGCTGGGGCAAAGGGGTTACCTGGCATACTTTATACCTGCCCAGGTGAATAGTAGCCAATAGATTCAAACCTGGGCTTCCCCCCAATGCAGGTGGCCAATAGATTTAAACCCTGGCTTCCCGCCAGAGCTGACCCTGCCCGGGAGCTGTCAGGCTTGCTCCATTCAGGCTTTCCCGCCAAAAGCGGTTATAGCCTGGAGCTGTCCAGCCCCCTGCTGTGCTGACATCCTGTGTATGCTTAAGATGGTGACTACAGTCACCATCAACTGTAGAGCTCTGGGAAATGAAGGAAAGCTATCTTCACTCAAACGGAGGTCGATACATGAATTTGCATACTTTCTTTTCTAATTACTTCTGCATATTTCATTTTCTAATTACTTTTAGAAGTTGCTTGTTCACTGTTTTTCAGCTATTCCAAAACATTGGATCAACACATTTTAAGAACCATGTGAATTTTGCTCAGCCATTAATGACAGAAGTTTTAAATACAAGTGTTATGCGCCACAATTCAGAACATGACTCTGACCTGGAATCTGACAATGTAGCTGCAGATGACCATGTGTTTTAGGACATTAGCCTCAGGATCCAATAAGCTAAGATTTAGTTGAGATTGATCAATCACAGGCATCTCCCATTTAGGTGGAGCAGCCAGATGATGAGGCACAATCCCCAAGCTCCAGGTCTAGACATTTACAGAGGCGAGCAGAACTATGGTCCTCAGTGACACTCCTCACTTGACAAAGACAGGAGTGATTACAGCTAGTTTTCAAAAGATGAATTAGGTAGCAGCTTTGTTTGCAGTTTTTGTTAGGGACGACTGGCTTTACAGCTGCAACATCACCCACTTTAAACCCCTCCAAACCACACAATAAGCAAACTGACACCCACTATAAAAACATGGCACCACCACAAACATGGAGCCGAACAAAAGCAGCACAACTCACCAGTTCAGTTCTAAGGCTGGCAGGTGAGACCAGCCCATCCACTCAAAACACATCCCCACCCAATCAGAACACAGCCCCCTTTCAAAACACACTCCCACCCATTCAGAGCACACCTCCACCCACAGAACACACCCCCTCTGGCAGTTTAAAAAAGAAGAAAAAACATCCACACTTCTCCCAGAAGAAGGAAGCTGAAGCCTGAAGATGACGGATGAGATTTCGTCGAAACGTTGCCCTGATACCTCCAATTCTACGTGGGAAAAAACCCGAATGACCAAAGATCTACATATATATATATATATGGGTTAAGCTCTGTCATAACTAATAAAGGATGTGTTGCTCTCTGAACAACTGTGTGTCTGAAATACTTGGTTTACTCATAGCAAACTGCTTATGACTTGACAAATTCAGAACCAACAACAGTATTTAATTTACAGATGTGGAATGGTAAAATATTCAATCTTTTGAATTCTAAAGCCCATAGTTATAAAAGAATTTTGATTCTGTGCTTTCTACAATAAATTATTTTGATTTATGACTGCCACCTTTTTTTTCCTGATGGACTGGTGTCAAACTACCATTTTTTATGGGTGAATGTCGTGGGAAGGGGCTGAAGGAGTGAACCAGTTGAAGTGCCAGGTTTTCTGATTAAACTGAAATAGTGGCCTTTGGCAGTAGTGAGGACTTGTATAAGTGAGCTATATTATATTTAAATAATATATGTTTTATATTGAGATACTGTTCAGAGGATTGAGCAATTCCATGTATACATAGTTGAAAGAACAAGAGTACACAATATATATTCTTTTTTACACTGAATTTCCTCTTCTCCAAAAGTGGTAGAGAGTTGTATTAAGTTGTCTATTAATTTTTTCTATGGCTACATTCTTTAAAAATTCACATATTCCCCACTGATTTTACCATGCTTTCAAGATATGTGTTCTATATGTCCCCCCCTCCTCAAATGCAAATTATTGTAAAATATTTTTCCCACCAATTCAAATCCAAATACGGCCAAAGGATTTTGGCACAGCATCTTTCACCTCCTTATTTCTCAGGCTGTAGATGAAAGGATTGAGCATGGGGATCACAACGGTGTAGAACATAGAGGCCCATTTGTCTTGGTCCATGGAGTAACTAGAATTTGGTCAGAAGTACATGAAGAGTATTGTCCCGTGGTATATCGAAACAGCTGTCAAGTGAGAGGCACAAGTGGAAAATGCTTTGTGCCTGCCAACAGCAGAGCGCATTCTCAAGATTGTAGCCAAAATGTAAACATAAGATACAAGAATCATACTAACGCTGCTTGCTTCACCAAAGCCAACAGTAGTAAATAGCACAACCTCAGTAATATATGTGTTGGAACAGGAGAGTATTAGAAGTGGAGGCTCATCACAGAAGAAGTGATTGATAATGTTGGAACTACAAAAAGATTGTTGGAATATACAGGAAGTTTGTATCATTGAGTCTATCAGGCCTGTAAAGTACACAATAGAGATAATTTTCTGACAGGCCTTTTTGGACATGATGGTTGGATAGAGGAGTGGATTGCAGATGGCCACATATCTGTCATAGGCCATCACAGCCAACAAAAGGCATTCTGCATCTGCAAGGATAGCAAATAAAAAGACCTGCGTAACACAGCCACTGTAAGAAATCTTTTTAGTTTCACTTAATAAGTCAGTCAGCATTTTAGGAGCAATGGTTGAGGCACAGCAGAGATCAACAAAGGAGAGGTTGCCCAGGAAGTAATACATGGGTTTGTGAAGTTGGGGTTTAGTATAAATCAACAGTATGATCCCTACATTCCCTAGCACAGTGATGACATATACCAAGAGGAAGACCGTAAAAAGAAGAAGCTGCATTTTGGGATTATCTGTGAATCCTTGAAGAATGAATTCAGTAATGGCAGAACTATTTCCTTTATCCATGATTTTCTGAGTAGATGGGTTGGTTCAGGTGATTTGCTGTCTTTCTGATCCCTTGTTTAGAGAAAGAAAATTATATTACTTAGAGATTCAACCACGTTCCTATCTTTATGCAACAAAATTTAGATTTTTTTTTCAAAAGGATTAGGACCACACTACTACTTAACTCAGTATAAAGCACATTTGCTAGGTCAAATTTGTTTATTTTGCATTTGTTTATTATTAAAAAATGTAGAGTTTGGGACTACATATTAGAGATAAATTCTAATATATTTACTTCATTTGCTGTTTCAGTTAAGTGAAGGATGCAGATTAATACATTGCTACAACAGAGATTCTGCTATAAATATATGTGTCAAATTTTAATGGATTTATGTCTGCTAGCAACCATAATTCTCCCTCTTCTACCCATTTGGGTAGTGTGCAATATATCCTAGAAAGAGGGATGATTTGAAAGTACCAGATCTCCTGTTTCAGATTCCATTTATCCCAATATTCCCTTCAAATGGTACATGCTAAGTTGGCAATGCTAGAGTACATGAAATTTCTACACCATTCTTTTCTCAGTTTTGTTTCTTTGGGTTCCAAATTTCAGGTTCCACCAGCGATTAAAAGATTATTGGTTTCCCTTGCTGTCAATATTCTAGCAACATGGAATTTCATGTCCTTTTATGGTGCAATAAAACATGTGTTTGCTTTTACACAATTTTTCCATCAATATTTCCCAAGTGGCGTACCTTTCTGTACCTAGGATGTCTCTTGTCTGTGTTCATAGCTCTAACTCTTTTTAAATGGAACCAGAAATACAGGAGCTAGAGATATTTAATTAAACTGATATAAAAAACCACTGAAAGAAGTAGATGCACTAAGAGGGATACATTCTCCTGCAGTCTCCACTGGTATAAATCATCCATCATGATAACCAAAAGCTCTATATGTGAAATCTGTGCCTGATGCCTTTTAATGATAATTTGTTTTATTTATGAAATCTTGAAACTAAAGGATCAATAAAACCCTCTCTGTCAGTTTAGTTAAATTTCATATATTTCATAAATTTCATATAAGTCCTTAGATATCCTAATAAACGAAGCTGGAGGAAGATAAAATCTTACGCATCTTCCAAAGAGAAAAAAAAATCACAGTTATTGAAACAGATAGCACAATTGTTGTCCTAGGTGTAATGTTCCCTCAAAAGACATAATGTCTGTCATAAATAGTCCCCCCCCTCCAAAGAATTTCCACACTTCTCATGATGTTGTTTAGATGGTGTTTGGATAGACACAAGTCCTGGAGGCTGGTATTCAACTGGGAAATCCTGAAAACCTCCCTTAGACAATTCACCCCATACTCAACAAGGCAGGGAGCCTATCTCTTCCCTTATTCATGACAATGGTCCAAGCAATTTCCTGCCATTCTTTGATACATTTGATACATTTTCCTAATTTTGCTTCTAAGTGATGTCTTATTCTTATTTAAATTTACATGATACATTTGATACATTTGATACATTTTCCTAATTTTGCTTCTAAGTGATGTCTTATTCTTATTTAAATTTACATGAGAAAGATTCAACTTTATTAGATTAAATTAAACTTAGTAATGCTTAGATCAGGAAGGAAGAAACAATTCCTTCAGGTGAGGATGAGCCAGTCTTGTTAAACAAATCTTTCTGATACTAATCATTTGATCTATATCAATTTTTATTTATGCATTTTCTCTCTTCCTACAGCAAAATAATCCATTTGGAATCAAGTCTTAAGACAGCTTTAATATCTGAAAAGTACAAACCATTGTAAATCCTTTGAAACTCTAAAACTAAGAATAGTACAGTTCAGAAACTTCTCAGTAATGTTTCCCATATGCATTGTGTAAAGGCTAACCTCAACATTTAAAAAAATCTTATTGTGAATTAGCAAACATACCTGGAATTGAGTCAGTGGCTTCTTTACTCTTGTAAAACTTGTAAATAGGAGCAGAGATCCTAAATCTTTTTTCCTATCACTTGGGATATAGTCCCTTACGTACTTCAATACCCCAGATCCTGGAGATAATTGGTTACATTTTCATGCTTTGTTGTAATAGTTTTAATTGGAGTCTATCATTAAGTAAATAACACCTTGAGTCCCAATCTACAACTCAACAATTTTTAGGTCAAGCCCAATTATGAGATGGAACAATCCAACCAAAGTTCATTTTTTTAATTTGCTGACGCCACATAGACAGAATCTAGTTAGTCTAACTCTATCCCATTCTAACCCTTACCCATATACCCTGGGAAATTCTAGGGAGCACCTATTCTAATTCTCTTCCCTTTTATCTGGTCTAGCTCCAGGCTGTGTTGACTCTTCTCCCCGCCCCCCAAATGCGCTCCCTTTCTCCTGGGAAACTGTTGTTTGTCCATCACACAATTCATAGACAAAATCTATCACACCAATCTACAACTCAAACATGTTTGGCTGCTCATAAATTCAGAAGCAGCATAATATGCTTATTATATCTCCAGCCTAGTATTTGCCAGGAATTTAGTGGTCTTCCAGGGAAGAAATTCAAACTGTTAGCAGAGCTAATAACTTGGCAGAATGAAGATCAGGCAGGTAGTTCAGCTGTTTCCTAATTCCTCTTCAGAGAAGGGGAGAACTTGAGATCTTTCAAAAGTGCTCCAGATAATTGCTCCTCACAGGAGACCACAAGACAGCAGTCGCCATCAACTTTAGAGCTCTGGGAAATGAAGGAAAGCTATCTTTACTCAAACTGAGGTCGATACTTACATGAATTTGCATACTTTCTTTTCTAATTACTTCTGCATATTTCATTTTCTAATTACTTTTAGAAGATGCTTGTTCACTGCTTTTCAGCTATTCCAAACCATTGGATCAAGTGAATTTTGCTCAGCCATTAATGACAGAAGTTTTAAATACAAGTGTTATGTGCCACAATTCAGAACATCACTCTGACCTGGAATCTGACAATGTTGCTGCAGATGACCATGTGTTTTTGGACGTTAGCCTCAGGATCCAATAAGACAGGATTTAGTTGAGACTGATCAATCACAGGCATCTCCTGTTTAGCTGGAGCAGCCAGATGATGAGGCACAATCCCCAAGCTCCAGGTGTAGACATTTACAGAGGTGAGCAGAACTATGGTCCTCAGTTAGACTCCTCACTTGACAAAGACATGAGTGATTACAGCCAGTTGTCAAAAGATGTATTAGGTAGCAGCTTTTGTCATGTACATAGGGGATGTTACACAGACATAAGCCACTGACACCACCAGGTGGCAGGGTGCCCTGTCCGGATTGGCAGCGTAGTCTTTGGCAGGAAATCCAGATATTGGGATTGGTTCCAAGTATACCTGGCTAGGTATATAAGTGGGGCAGTTGCCCTTTTGTTCGTTCAGTCTGTGCTACATAAATAAAGTGTTGGTATGCTGAACCCCAGTGTCCTGAGTCGTCCATCTTGGCCATGCGGTCAAGAGCCCACTATATAACACTGGCGACGAAGGTGGGATGCTGTTTCAAATGGAGCTGAAGTCACAAGGAAGGTGGAAAGGAAATCTTTCCCAAGGAACCTTCCTATTGCTGAAAATGCTCAGAAGCAGGAAAGGCAAATTTTCTGTAACTTTTTTTCCCTAGAGAAGCAGCATTCTAGGAGCGGTGCAACATGGCTAAGTTTGGAATGACCAGCGAATTCCGTTTCAACATCGACGAACCAGAGTGATGGGAAGCACATCTGGGGCAGATCGAAGGGTTCCTGATGATCAACAAGATCACAGAAGACAAAATGAAAGCAGCGGCTCTTTTGTGTCTGTGAAAGCTGTCCACGCAGGGGGAAAGAAAACGATGACAACGTGGTACGGTTAACGGCGAGGATCTCTTTACTCCAGACATTTCCAAGCACTTACAAAGTCAGCGTTGGGAGCTAGCTGTCCCAACGCACCTCTTATACATTGTGGGTCATCGGCCCCACCCTCTCTAGGCAAACCAGCATCCGGCTGAGCCTGCTTAAAACCCGCCCCCTTTCCGTCTTCTCGTGCGGTGTCCTACCCTCTGCCCCTGAGTTCCCACACTGACTGCATGTAAGTGTATGCCCTAAGTTCCTCTGTCGTGCTCCCCTGGCCCCCTGTTGTGCTCCCCTCCACCGTCCAGTGCCTCAGCGCCCCCCACAATGCCCTGCCATCTGGGCTTGATTCTGGCCCGCCCAGTGCCACCGCCGAGAAGCAGGCAGCTGAGAAGCCCCAGGACGAGTTGCGGCTGCCCTTCTGTCCACCTGTGGGTCCTTTCAACTGCTCTGCCAACGCAGACGCGCCAAAAAGTCTCGTAGCAGCTGCCCATTGGGGACATGGCCGTGGGTTTGGTGCGGCTGCCCGTGGTGGCTGGCGGCCATTCCACTGTTGGTTGTGCTGCTTCTGGGTGGCTTCCGCCATGAGACTTGGGTGGGCAGTGTGCACGGCGCTCCCCCGGCTCCCCTTGTGATGTCGAGCCCATGGGGCTTGACAGTGTCTAAGTGGTCAGGACGTGTATGATGTGGCTGTGGGACTGTGCTCACCGACGCCCGTCACAAATGTCTCTTATGCTGATCTCAAAGCAAAGTTGGTTGAGCACTTCATGCCGGCAAGAGCCCCTATATATTGGTGGTATCAATTCATTCAACACAGCCAGCAACCCAGTGAGCCAACTTCGCAGTTCATCGCAGTGCTGAGACAGGCTGCCCGCCTGTGTAAATTCCCTGATCTCGAAGACAGAATCAGAGACTGGGTGGTGTTCGGACTGAGAGACCAGCAGTGTCGACAAAAGATCCTCGCCAATCCGCCGATGAATCTGCAAGAGGTCTTAGATGAGGAGATGGCTTACGAAGCAGCCAATGACTCAAGCAAACCCATGTGGCAGCTCAGGTGCGACCATTCATCATGAATGTGCTTTGAGTGGCGGAAGCAGCAACATGGATGGAGAGGAAGAGGTAGATGCAGTACAGCAAAGTCCTGGGAGGCATCCATTGCGGTGGGACAATGATGGAGGTCACCAGAGACACACACCGGCCAGCAAAAGCACAGTGTGCAGTTGCAGCTGCAAGGAACAGAGGGGAGCCATCTCATCCAACCAGAAATGTGCTAGCTGTGGGGGAAATCATCGATGAGTGACTTGTAGGTTCCAATCTGCGAAGTGTCGCTCCTGTGGCAAGACGGGGCACATTGCAGCCGTCTGCCAGAATTGAAGCTGGGACAGCCTGAATGAAGTACAAGCTTTGGCATTGGTAGTCGAAAGTACTGTTTCCCCTTGGCACAAACCCCGGCTCAAATCCTCCAACCCTGGGCAGAGCAGGCGGACCGTGTCTCACACGGAGATCCATCAGCTGCTCAAACCTAAAATAACAATTCAGGTCCATCTGCACGGGGTACCTTGCACAATGGAGCTGGACTCCAGTTCTGCAGTCTCAATAATTTCCTACGAGACTTTTAAAGCAATTTGCAATCGGAGCAGGCATAGCCTACCAAATTACAGTTGTCAGATTTCCAGCACACTCCCATTGAAATCAGGGGAAAGGCCACTGTGTTTGTGGGGTTTAAGGAGTTCCAGGGTCCCTTGGACATCTTGGTGACTGATGGGCAGAGAAGTAGTCTAGTGGGGCTGGATTGGTTTGATGCCCTGGGCATTTGGTTGGGGGGAGTGAATAGCATCCAGCCCAAATGTCTTGAATCCGTCTGCAATGAATTTGCAGACATATTCGATGACAGGCTGGGAAAGTACACCCCCCCCCCCATCAAATTTAAACTGAACCCGATGGTTCCTCCCATTTGTATCAAGCCCCGGAGAGTTCCATTCGCTCTCAAGCATAAGATTGAGAGTGAACTGGATAAGTTGGTAGAACAGGAAGTGTTGGAGCCTGTGGATGGGGGAGACTGAGAAACCCCTATTGTGACACCGCTAAAGGCCAATGGGAAAATTAGAATATGTGCTGATTACAAGACTACGGTTAACTGAGCCTTAAATCTGCATGCTTACCTGGTCCCGATGGTCCGGCAGGTACTCTCCGCTGTCCAAGGTGGCACTTTCTTTGCAAAACTTGATTTGGCGCAGGCGTATCAGCAGCTCACAGTTACTAAAGAAAATGCTGATGCTCAGACAATAGTGACACATAGAGGAGCTTTCAGAGTTAAGCGGTTACAGTTTGGCATTTCAGTAGTTCCTGGCATTTTCCAGGAAGTCATGGAAAGGACTCTGAAAGGCATTCCTGGTGTTTGTCCTTATTTTGACAATGTCCTTATTGCTGAGGAATCAGAGGAGATCTTGGCTGACAGGCTGCAAGCTGTTTTAAGCAGATTTCGCTCTGCTGGGCTTAAAATTAAAAAAAGTAAGTGCAGTATTGGTGTGGCATCCACTGAGTACTTAGGGTTCAGGATTGATGCCAAGGGGATTCACCCCACTGACTCTAAGGTAAAAGCAATTAAGTTGGCTCCAACTCCAACAAATAAGGCTGAATTGCAAGCTTTTCTGGGGTTACTTAACTTCTATCACGTGTTTTTACCTCACAAAGCAGCAATTGCAGAGCCTTTACACAGACTGATTGATAAGAAAACCCCATGGAAATGGACTGAGGTCCATAAACAGACCTTTAGAAATCTCAAATAACTTTTATCTAGTGACTCAACAATCACCCATTTTATAGAAAACAAGCCCATTTGCATAGCATGTGATGCATCCCTTTATGGGGTGGGCGCTGTATTAAATCACATAGAAGACAATTGCCCATTGCCTACTACTCCCAGAAACTGCCAAAGGCAGAAAGGAATTATGCACAAATGGACAAGGAAGCCCTGGCAATTGTGTCAGGAGTCAAAAAATTCCATGATTACCTGTATGGCAGGGAGTTCACCATTTTTACTGATCACAAACCATTGCTGAGGTTGTTCACAACTGATAAACAAACACCACAAATTCTATCTCCAAGAATGCTGAGGTGGTCTATTTTTCTATCCACCTATGCTTGCAAACTGGTCCATAAACCGGGGAGGAACATGGGCCATGCAGATGCATTAAGCAGATTACCATTAATGAGCACTGAACCTGACCAAGTACCAGTGGAGCAGATCCTACTCATCCAAAATCTTCCTGATTGTCCCCTCCAGGTGAAAGATATTGCTGCTTGCACCACAGCAGACAAGGTACTGAGCAGGGTCATCTCATGGGTAGCATCTGGGTGGCAGGAAAAGAGCCCGGGACTGGAATTCCAGGCATATTTCATGAGGAGGCATGAATTGTCTTCTCATAAAGGATGCCTGTTGTGGGGTAGTAGGGTTATTATCCCAGAGAAATTGAGGGAAAGGGTCTTGCAGTCACTGCACGAGGGTCATCCAGGCATTGTCAGGATCAAGGCATTGGCTAGGAGCTACTTATGGTGGCCTGGTCTCGACAAAGCCATAGAGGAGCAGGTAGCGGGGTGCTACACTTATCATAGATCAAGACCAGAACAGCCACAGGCTCCCATTCACAAATGGGAAGCAACACACACCCCATGGTCTAGGTTGCATATTGACTACGCAGGCCCTTTCCAGGGATAATTGTTCCTAGTAGTAGTTGACAGTCACTCTAAGTGGTTAGAAGTAGTACCAGTTTCTAGCATGACCACTGCAAAGACAGTTCAAGTGCTCCGGGGACTATTTGCCACTCATGGGTTGCCTGATGTGTTGGTCTCCAATAATGGCCCACAATTCTTATCTGCTGATTTCGAGGCATTCACCAGGGCCAACTCGATTAGGCACATCACATCGGTGCCTTTCCATCCGTTGTCTAACAGTATGGCAGAACGCATGGTGAGAACAACAAAGGATGCATTGAGGCACATCATCAGTGGAGACTGGCATCAAAGGTTGGCTCAGTTTCTGTTGGCACAACATACCACACCATGCACTGCAACAGGAAGAGTCCTGCTGAGTTACGTTGGGGTCGGCACCTGATTACTAAGTTGGACAGAGTTCACCCTGACAGAGTGGCAGCACAAGAGGATCAACCCCAAATGGTCACCTCCAGAGAACTTCACATAGGTGAAATGGTTTGGGCCTGGAACTATGGTCATGGGCATCCCTGGATTCAGGGGGTGGTAGTCGACAAAACGGGGCCTGTATCTTACATTGTACAGGTGGAGGAGGGTCGTGAGGTGAGAAGACAAGTCGACCAGTTGACACCCCGAAAAACCACAAACTGTGATTCCAGAGCAGCACAATGATGTAGGGGTGGACAGGGCTCAGAACCTGGACCCTGCTGGCGACCCAATTGATGACACCATTGCAGACCCAGTTGACCAAAACATGGGACAAACAGTGAAACAGTCAGCAAGAATTCATAGGCCACCGGCGTACCTCAAGGACTATGTAAGGTCTTGAGGACTAGGGGTTTATGTGTTAAAGCAAGCTACGCACTGCAGGTGTTATGTTCCATTAGTATGTTTATTGTTTACATTGTTGGTTTTTTTGTATGAGGGAAGGGGTGTTATGTACATAGGGGATGTTACATAGACATAAGCCACTGACACCACCAGGTGGCAGGGTGCCCTGCCCAGATTGGCAGGGTAGTCTTTGGCAGGAAATCCAGATATTAAGATTGCTTCCAAGTATACCTGGCTAGGTATATAAGTGGGGCAGTTGCCCCTTTGTTCGTTCAGTCTGTGCTACATCAATAAAGTGTTGGTATGCTGAACCCCGGTGTCCTGAGTCGTCCATCTTGGCCATGCAGTCCAGAGCCCACTATATAACAGCTTTGTTTGCAGTTTTTATTAGGGACGACTGGCTTTACAACTTGTGACTCTTGTTCCTGCTTCTTCCTTGTTTTTGGAAACTTACAAATGGGATTAAAGATCCAGATGGATTTAAAATAAGACTTTGGAATTAATTATAAGAATCTTTCCCATGGGAAAATAATTTTATTTTGAAATCTTAAAACAAAAGATAGGGTGGGGTTGTGAGATCTTCCATCTTCAGCTCTGTGCTTTGCTGGCATCCTGTCATAAATTGTTAAGGGGAGGAAGGGAACAATTGGAATGTAGAGAGTAGAGGTAAGAGGGGAGGGGGTTGATAGGTTTGATGGAAATCAGAGGTGTGAGAACCAGCCTGTTCCAGTTTTCAAGGACACCTGGCCTGGGAAAAGAATGTGAAATTGCACCAAGTGGCACCAAACACGCAAACTGTTCCCAAAACATCAAAATGGCATGCCATTGGACAGAGCTGGACTAGTCAAAGGGGGAGGGCTGGGGAAAGAGGGAAAAATGTTATTGTCATGGTTCTGATAGATGAAACCCATCAAAAGAACTTCAAGGCAAGGATTCTTCCTGTTATGTACTGAGCTTATGGTACTACACCACATGAGCCAACGGCTCCTTTGAAACCTAGACAGACCGTCTCCAGCCTTGCAATTGGTCTACCTTGGTGGGAAGCATTGATTCCATTCTATTGGCTGTTGCTAGATGGTTGGACTGTATATATAGCCCACGACATAATAGTGGCAACAAGGATGGGATCCTGCTTCACCACCTGAAAAGAGCTTAAGTCAGCGAGGGGTCGGCAAGATGCGCTGGTGGAAAGAGGCATTTCCCATCCCTCTCCAGGCCGGCTAGTAACGCTACACTAGCGGCCGCGTGCTCAGTGAAAGCATTCCTGAGCCCATTGAAGCAGGACCCTTGAGCACTGGAATCAAGAAAGATGCCAAAGGTCGGCAAACTCAGAGAGTTCGACATTAAACATCCAGAAGACTGGCTGTCTTACCTCTTGCAGGTGGAAAACTATTTACATGTGAACCAGATTGCGGAGTAAGGCCTGAAAGCTGCCACATTGCTGTGTGTTTGCGGACCAGCAACATTTGATCTAGCTGAAAACCTCTTCGCGCCTACGCCCATCGAAGCCGTATCATTTACAGATCACAAAAGGAAGCTGACAGGACATTTCCAGCTGAAAATGTCAGAGATGGCATGGCATTTTAAGTTTGACCAGAAAGTGCAGCTACCCGGGGAGACAGCTTCAGAGTTTATTGCAGGTCTGAGGCAGGCCGCATGCCTCTGCAAGTTTTCGAATTTAGAGGAATGCCTGAGAGACTGGCTTGTCTGCGGTCTCCGAGACAGAACATTACAGCAAAGATTGTTCGCGAGACCCAAACTAACATTCTCAGGAGCCCAGGATGAGATCATGGCTGCTGAAGCTGCCGGTGGAGCTGTGCAGACCGTGCAGCCCTCCAAAACCCCGAAGGTTGAAGATTCAGTCCATTCTGAGGTCACCAAATATGCCGGAGAATCGTCAGAAGATGAGGAACCCAAAGTCAACAAGCTCCAACGACAACCAAGCATGCAGAACCGTAGAAGCCAGCAAAGAGAGAATGATTACAAGGCAGTTCTCTTACCTAGATCTAAGGGGTGTGGAGGCAGCCATCTTCGTGCCAGTTGCAGATTCCGCTCAGCCACGTGTAGAGCGTGCGGAAGGACCGGCCATATTGCAGTGGTCCGCAGAGCCTGCCAGAGAGACAGGCCACCCAAGTACCAGTCGGGAGAACCAACTAGGAGAAGTATTGGGGCCCAGGGTCCGCTTAGCTCGTCGCCCACTCAAGCCCAAACTCAAGCTCACAGTAGAGCTACAAGGAGGTCCTTTTAAAATGGAGTTGGACTCCAGCTTGGCTGTATCAATCATTTCGCAAGATACATTCAACTGTGTTTGCAGACGCAGCAACAAATGGGTTAAATTAAGGCCCTCTGATATTGTGTTAACTGACTTTCAGAACGCTAATGTTAAGGTTAAGAGGGAAGCCTCTGTACTGGTAAACTTTAAAGGGTTTGGGGGGCACCTAGATGTCATAGTAGTAAAGGGCCAAAGAATGAGTCTTATAGGACTTGATTGGTTTGATGCTTTGGGCATTCAAATTACAGGCATTAACCGAACTCAGACAGCAGACCTCATGACCGTTTGCGAGGAATATGCGGATGTTTTCGAGTCAAATCTGGGGACTTATAAGGGGCCGCCAATTTCGTTCAAATTAGATCCTCTCATTGTACCCATCAGAATTAAGCCTAGGAAGGTTCCGTTTGCCCTGAAGCACAAAATCAATTCAGAAATCGCTAATCTTGTGGAACAAGGCATTTTAGAGCCTGTTGATGGGCGGAGTGGGAAACTCCTATCGTCACACCACTGAAGCCTAATGGGGAGGTTCGTATCTGCGCAGATTACAAATGTACATTGAATAAGGCTCTTAGTCAACATGCTTACCCAGTTCCCGTAGTCAGCCATATTTTGGCTTTGTTGCAAGGGGGAACTATTTTTGATAAGCTCGATTTAGCGCAAGCATATCAGCAATTGCCAGTTGAGGAGGCCACAGTCCCAGCTCAGACAATCGTAACTCACAGGGGAGCATTCAAACTCAAGCGCTTACAGTTTGGAGTCAGTGTGGCACCAGGTATTTTCCAAGGGGTTATGGAACGCACACTTAAGGGTATTCAGGGAGTCTGTCCCTATTTTGATGATGTTCTCATTGCCAGAGAATCTGCTGAAGTGTTGGCCAATAGACTTAGGGCTGTTTTGCAGAGGCGTCACGTAGCGGGCCTCAAATTGAAGAAAAACAAATGTAGTATTGGGGTTTCATCCATGGAGTTTCTGGGGTTCCATATAGATGCTAATGGAATCCACCCTGCAGATTCAAAAGTGAAGGCCATCAAAATGGCTCCAAGGCCAAAGTCAAAAGGAGAGCTGCAAGCGTTTTTGGGCCTCCTAAATTTTTATCACACATTTCTACCTCATAAGGCTGCAATTGCAGAGCCCTTACACAGGCTACTTGATAAAAAAAGCCCCTTGGAAGTGGTTGCCTTTGCATGAAAAAAGCTTCCAAACTTTGAAAAGTCTACTATCTGAAAAATCTACTGTTACTCATTACATTGAGTCTAAACCAGTTTGTCTTGCATGTGATGCATCTCCCTATGGGGTGGGCGCAATTCTGAGTCACATTGAGAGAAATGGGACACAAGTTCCCATCGCCTTTTATTCTAGAACCTTATCATCTGCTGAACGTAATTATGCCCAGATTGATAAGGAAGCCTTGGCCATAGTGGCAGGTGTTAAAAAATTTCATGATTATTTATATGGCAGGGATTTTACTGTCTACACAGGTCACAAACCTCTTTTGGGGTTGTTTACAACAGACAAACAAACTCCTCACATACTATCACCCAGAATGTTAAGGTGGTCCATATTTTTATCTGCATACACTTCTAAGTTACTTCATAAACCAGGGAAGGAAATGGGCCATGCGGATGGCCTAAGCAGACTGCCACTGCCACTAATGGAGCCTGACCCTGCACCTGCTGCTAAAATATTGTCTATTCAGGCTTTACCTGAATAGGGGATATTGCTGCTGAAACTGCCTCAGATAAAATTCTGAACAGGGTTTTGTCATGGGTATACAAGGGTTGGCTGGAAAAAAGTCCAGGATCAGAATTCGAAAGTTATTTTGTCTGGGGACATGAGTTGTCTGCTCACAAGGGCTGCATTTTATGGGGCAACAGGGTTGTAATTCCCACCTCATTGAAGGATAGAGTCTTACAATCTCTACATGAAGGCCACCCTGGCATTGTAAGTATGAAAGCCTTAGCTAGAAGCTATCATTGGTGGCCTGGTCTGCATAAGGCTGTAGAGGATCAAGTTCATGGTTGCTATACTTGTCAGCAATCTCGGCTTGAAATGTCTGAGGCCCCAGTTCACAGGTGGGAAGAAACACATACCCCCTGGTCCAGGGTTCACATTGATTACGATGGGCCTTTTCAGGGACAACTTTTCCTGATAGTTGTAGACAGCCATTCAAAATGGCTGGAGGTCACCCCAGTTCCTAATATGACTACTGCTAGGATCATCCAGGTGATGAGAAAACTCTTTGCAACGCATGGGTTGCCTGACATTCTGGTATCTGATAATGGGGCTCAGTTTACTGCTGCTGAGTTTCAGGCTTTTCTTAGAGCTAACCTCATCAGACATGCTACATCTGCACCATTCCACCCTTTGTTGAATGGGCAAGCCGAACAAATGGTAAGGACTACAAAGGACGCACTCAGGCATATTATCACAGGTGACTGGCATCACAGATTGGCTGATTTTCTGCTCTGCCAGCACTCCACTGCCTGTACAGCTACAGGTAAAAGTCCTGCTGAGCTTTGTTGGGGGAGATGATTAATTACTAAACTAGACAGGTTGCATGCGGACAGGGTGGCAGCAGAAGCCTCCAGACCAAAAACCTCGAGGGGGTTGCAAATGGGTGATTTGGTTTGGGCCAGAAACTATGGGCCTGGGCAATTGTGGGTTCCTGATAAAGTAACCAAGGTGTCAGGGCCCCTATCTTATGTAGTGGGGTTGGAGGGGGATCGACAGGTAAGAAGACATATTGACCAATTAAGGAAAAGGTTTTCAGAATGGTCATTAAGTAAGGACCATGACATAAGTCCCTCCAGAGGTTCTCACACAGGCACCCAAACCAGCCCACACCAAGACCACCAGGGTTTCCCCCCCTCAGTAGTAAAGGATTCTGAGGATGTACCAGGGAGCTTAGAGGTGCAGATCAGGTGCTCTGATCTGGCAGAGCAGCCAAATCTCAGCAAACGCTGTGCTTATGCTACAGAACAGACTGACTCTGGGGTGGGCCAACCAGGTGAGGCCAGCCAGAGCATTCTACTTCCCCTGGACAACGGAGCAGAAGGGGACTTGGGTCTACCCAGCCCGCCGGGTAAGCTGGTAGACCGCAAAGCTGGGGGAACCCCAAGGCGTTCATCCCGGATACACAAACCTCCAGCATATCTATCTGACTATGTTGTAAAATGAGTGTAATACAATGTATGTGACAAGTGTACCACTACCTACAGAAATAGGGATGGTTTGAACTGTCTGGGTGCAAGCATTTTCACTGAGATGTTTTTTAATTTCATTGTAGTCATGTCTGTAAAGGTCGCGTTATACCTACACTGAATGGGAAAACACATTACTTATTATTTGTATTTTGTTTATTTGTATGTTGGTTATTGGGAGTGATTAATAGGTCTTGGCTGTTGTCAAGTTGTTGTGAAAATTAGTTTCATCTTAGGAGGAAGGAGTGTTATGTACTGAGCTTGTGGTACCACACCATGTGAGCCAACAGTTCCTTTGAAACCTAGACAGACCGTCTCCAGCCTTGCAATTGGTCTACCTTGGAGGGAAGCATGGGTTCCATTCTATTGGCTGCTGCTAGAGGGTTGGACTGTATATATATATATAGTGGCTGGGCACGGCCTGGGTTAAGCTCTGTCATCACTAATAAAGGATGTGTTGCTCTCTGAACAACTGTGTGTCTTCATTCTGACTCATCAGAGCCCATGACATAATACTTCCTTAAAGAACATTTTATTCAGGCGTGCTCCCTGGGCGTGAAGCCCAAAGGTGTCGTCTTCTGCATCTGTACGGAAATAAAAGAATTTTATCTTTCTTTGATCCTGTGTGAGCATTGGCTTCTTCACACTGGATTCTTGCATCTAGCCAGCCTTCTGCATAACCCTGCTAATACACCTTATTTTCCCTTCTTCTTTCTTGAGAAAGAAATAAATAAATCTGAGAGTTTTGTTGATTTCAGTGAACTGATAGATTTTAAACCAATATTGTCATGTTCTTGTTCCACTTAACACAGTTGATTTTCATGTTTTGTAAATTTTATGCTTTCTGAAAACCTTTCCAACTGCTGTCCTTCTGCGATTCCCAGGTGTCTTCTTCATTTGTTGAAAGCACTAGTGTTTCTTACAACTAGTCCTTGACTTATGACAATTTGTTCAGCAACCATTTGAAATAACAATGGAGCTGAATGAAGAGACTTAATGACCTCTCCCTGAAATTCTGTTTGTTGCAGTATCCCTGTAGGTAGCCATCAAAATTTGGGTGCTTGGCAGCACGCCTGACTTCACAATTGTGGGAGTCCTGCAACTCTCACTCCATCCATGGGCTGGGAGACAGCAGTTTGTACAGTTATGGCTACCTTCCCCCCCAAATCTGAAATACTTGGTTTACCTCATAGCAAACTGCTTATGACTTGACAAATTCAGAACCAACACAGTATTTAATTTACAGATGTGGAATGGTATAATATTATATGTGCTTCAATCTTTTGATTCTAAACCCATAGTTATAAAAGTATTTTGATTCTGTGCTTTCTACAATAAATTATTTTGATTTATGACTGCCACCTTTTTTTTCCTGATGGACTGGTGTCAAACTACCATTTTTTATGGGTGAATATCGTGGGAAGGGGCTGAAGGAGTGAACCAGTTGATGTGCCAGTTTTCTCTGATTAAACTGAAATAGTGGCCTTTGGCAGTAGTGGGGACTTGTATAGGTGAACTAAATTATATTTAAATAATATATGTTTTATATTGAGATACTATTCAGAGGATTGAGCAATTCCATGTATACACAGTTGAAAGAACAAGAGTACACAATGTATATTCTTTTTTACACTGAATTTCCTCTTCTCCAAAAGCGGTAGAGAGTTGTATTAAGTTGTCTATTAATTTTTTCTATGGCTACATTCTTTAAAAATTCACATATCTCCCACTGATTTTACCATGCCTTCAAGATATGTGTTCTATATGTCCCCCCCTCCTCAAATGCAAGTTATTGTAAAATATTTTTTCCCCCAATTCAAATCCAAATACGGCCACAAGATTTTGGCACAGCATCTTTCACCTCCTTATTTCTCAGGCTGTAGATGAAAGGATTGAGCATGGGGATCACAACGGTGTAGAACATAGAGGCCCATTTGTCTTGGTCCATGGAGTAACTAGAATTTGGTCGGAAGTACATGAAGAGTATTGTCCCGTGGTATATCGAAACAGCTGTCAAGTGAGAGGCACAAGTGGAAAATGCTTTGTGCCTGCCCACAGCAGAGCGCATTCTCAAGATTGTAGCCAAAATGTAAACATAAGATACAAGAATCATACTAACGCTGCTTGCTTCACCAAAGCCAACAATAGTAAATAGCACAATCTCAGTAATATATGTATTGGAACAGGAGAGTATTAGAAGTGGAGGCTCATCACAGAAGAAGTGATTGATAATGTTGGAACTACAAAAAGATTGTTGGAATATACAGGAAGTTTGTATCATTGAGTCTAGCAAGCCTGTAAAGTACACAATAGAGATAATTTTCTGGCAGGCCTTTTTGGACATGACAATTGGATAGAGGAGTGGATTGCAGATGGCCACATATCTGTCATAGGCCATCACAGCCAACAAAAGGCATTCTGCATCTGCAAGGATAGCAAATAGAAAGAGCTGCGTAACACAGCCACCGTAAGAAATCCTTTTAGTTTCACTTAATAAATCAACCAGCATTTTAGGAGCAATGGTTGAGGCACAGCAGAGATCAACAAAGG
>JAKJMR010000193.1:1047612-1070872 GCA_024449315.1 Daboia siamensis
TTTCCCTTGCTGTCAATATTCTAGCAACATGGAATTTCATGTCCTTTTATGGTGCAATAAAACAAGTGTTTGCTTTTACACAATTTTTCCATCAACATTTCTCAAGTGGCATATCTTTCTGTACCTAGGATGTCTCTTGTCTGTGTTCGTAGCTCTAACTCTTTTTAAATGGAACCAGAAATACAGGAGCTAGAGATATTTAATTAAACTGATATAAAAAACCACTGAAAGAAGTAGATGCACTAAGAGGGATACATTCTCCTGCAGTCTCCACTGGTATAAATCATCCATCATGATAACCAAAAGCTCTATATGTGAAATCTGTGCCTGATGCCTTTTAATGATAATTTGTTTTATTTATGAAATCTTGAAACTAAAGGATCAATAAAACCCTCTCTGTCAGTTTAGTTAAATTTCATATATTTCATAAATTTCATATAAGTCCTTAGATATCCTAATAAACGAAGCTGGAGGAAGATAAAATCTTACGCATTTTCCAAAGAGAAAAAAAAATCACAGTTATTGAAACAGATAGCACAATTGTTGTCCTAGGTGTAATGTTCCCTCAAAAGACATAATGTCTGTCATAAATAGTCCCCCCCCTCCAAAGAATTTCCACACTTCTCATGATGTTGTTTAGATGGTGTTTGGATAGACACAAGTCCTGGAGGCTGGTATTCAACTGGGAAATCCTGAAAACCTCCCTTAGACAATTCACTCCATACTCAACAAGGCAGGGAGCCTATCTCTTCCCTTATTCATGACAATGGTCCAAGCAATTTCCTGCCATTCTTTGATACATTTGATACATTTTCCTAATTTTGCTTCTAAGTGATGTCTTATTCTTATTTAAATTTACATGGGTCTCAAATGAGAAAGATTCAACTTTATTAGAATAAATTAAACTTAGTAATGCTTAGATCAGGAAGGAAGAAACAATTCCTTCAGGTGAGGATGAGCCAGTCTTGTTAAACAAATCTTTCTGATACTAGTCATTTGATCTATATCAATTTTTATTTATGCATTTTCTCTCTTCCTACAGCAAAATAATCCATTTGGAATCAAGTCTTAAGAGAGCTTTAATATCTGAAAAGTACAAACCATTGTAAATCCATTGAAACTCTAAAACTAAGACTGTCTCTCATTTTAGTACAGTTCAGAAATTTCTCAGTAATGTTTCCCATATGCACTGTGTAAAGGCTAATCTCAACATCTGAATAAATCTTATTGTGAATTAGCAAACATACCTGAAGTTGAGTTAGTGGCTTCTTTACTCTCACAAAACTTGTAAATAGGAGCAGAGATCCTAAATCTTTTTTCATATCACTTGGGATATAGTCCCTTACGTACTTCAATACCCCAGATCCTGGAGATAATTGGTTACATTTTCAAGCTTTGTTGTAATAGTTTTTATTGGAGTCTATCATTAAGTAAATAACACCTTGAGTCCCAATCTACAACTCAACAATTCTCAGGTCCAGCCCAAGAGTGACACTGAACAATCCAGCCAAAGTTAGCTCTTTATTTGCTGATGTTATATTGACAGAATCTAGTTAGTCTAACTCTTTTCCACTCTAACCCTAACCTATGTACCCTGGGAAATTCTAGGGAGTGGCTATCCTAATTCTCTTCCTTTTTCTTTGATTTAGCTCCAGGCTGTGTTTCTCTTGTCTCATCCTCCCCGCCCTCTCCCCCCCCCCCCCCCAATGTGCTTCCTCACTCCTGGGAAAACTGTGACTTTATTGTACTCCATTTCACCACCTCCCCCTTCACAGACACAATCCATCACATCATTCTACAACTCAGATATGTTTGACTGCTCATAAGTTCATGAAGAAAATAACCTTCATACTATGTCTCGAGCCTAACATTTGCCAGGGTTTTAATGATATTCCAGGAAAGAAATGGGGAACTGTTAGCAGAATTGATAGTCATGGTAGAATGAAAAGCAGACCAGCTCTTTGATAATTGCTCTCCAGACAAGGAGAGAACTTGAGATCACCTACAAGTGCTCCAGATAGTTGCTCCTCACAAAGAAACCACAAGACAGCAGTCACCATCAGCTTTAGTGCTCTGATTGATGAGGGGAAAGCTATCTTCACTTAAAATGAGGTTGACACCTACATGGATTTGCATACTCTCTTATCTAATTTCTTTCTCATATTTCCTTTTCTAATTCCTTTTGTAAGTTGTTAACTACTTTTCCTCTATTAGGAACCTTTGGACCAACATGTTTTTACAGCACTGTGTGAATTTTATTTAGTTCTTAATGAAAGACGTTTTAAATATAAGTGTTATGAGCTGCAATTCAGAACATGACTGTTATATCTTCGGTTCTTTAGGCATTAAGTGAGACGAAGTGTTGAAACAGCAAACAAGTTTATTAACTCAGAACAGAAGCAGCCCTAATGGCTGCTGTGCAGCTATTTATATGGTTAGCCTCTAGGCGGTGGCCAATAGGTTTAAAGTAACAGTTTCCCACCCGAAACCTAATTATCAGCCTAGAGACAGCAAGTCTGGCTTTCAGTAACAGCAACTGTTACATAACAGAGAAATCTAGGTCAGACATTAAGCAAGTGATTTAAAACAGTTATGGCCAATACATTGCACTCCTTCCCCCTAGACACCTCAAACTGTCAATTGTCTGATATAATCTTGCAGATATTTAGGTGGCCTTCTTGACTGTTCAGAACGTCTAAGGGTTGCAGGGATCTCCTGGTCTACCTGCTTGCCTGCCAGGCTGGGTAGACCAGGGCTCTGAGGTTCAGTGGAGTCAGATTGACTCGAGTTCCTTTGGCTAGCCAGTCCCGGTCAGCCCAAACCAAAGTCCAACTGTGCAGCAAAGTCTGCAGGGCTGTCTCTCACTGCAGTTTGCCTGTCACGATCAGTGGATACAGTCTGTGTTTCCGGAGGAGACTCTTCTACAGCCATCCCCCCGTCTCCTTGAGCAAGAGTTCTGTCAGAGCGTGCAAGCTGCTCTGTTAGACTGCTGTCTTGTGGCCCTGTGTTCAGTGCTCTTGGGAGTCCTGAGCCAGTGACTGATCCACTAGCTGCTGACACAGCTGGTCAATGTGCACCAGTTCCCACTATGACTATTGCCAGGACCATCCAGGAACTGCACAAAATATTTGCAATACATGGGCTTCCAGATGTCTTAGTCTCAGACAATGGGGGTCAGTTCACTGCTTCAGAATTCCAGGCCTTCCTCAGGACAAATCTCATAAGGCACACCACATCAGCTCCCTTTCACCCTTATGTGGGAGGAATGCATGATAAAAATTAAGAAGGCCCAAGAAGGCTTAAAGCTCTCTCTTGGATTTTGGACTTGGAGCCTGCTGAATTGCTTTCAGCTTTGAGTCCACTGGATGAATGCCATCAGCATTGATGCGGAACCCCAGGAACTGAGTTGACTCTACCCCAATCTTGCATTTTTCTTTTTTTAAGTCCCACTGAGTAGAACCGCTGAAGGACGGCTCTAAGCCGTTTAGCCAGTACCTCTACAGATTCCCCTGCAATGAGTACATCATCGAAGTAGGGCAGACCCCTGGAATGCCCTTGAGCATGCGCTCCATTACTCCCTGGAAAATCCCTGGAGCTACACTCACCCCAAACTATAGGCGCTTGACCTTGAAGCCCCCCCGATGGGTGACAATGGTTTGGGCGGTTGCCATGGCCTTGTCCACCGGCAGCTGTTGGTAGGCCTGTGCCAAATCTAATTTGTCAAACACACCGCCTCCTTGCAATGACACCAAAATATGGCTGACAACTGGCACCGGGTGTCAGAATCCATTTATATCCCACTTCTAAATTCCTATCTGTATATTCCCAAATCTTACACCCCTCTTTCTGGATTCTGCCATTCCCAAGGAGGAGAAGAGAAAATGTTAATTGGACATCCCTATCCACTAGGTGTAAGGTTGTTTATTCAGCCTGCCTGGAGGTTGTCATCAACGACCAGGGGAAGAGCCTTTGAACTGAGTAGAACAAAGAAAGGCGGTGGGGGGGGGAGAGATTCTGGTTTGTATCTCCGATTAGAACCTGAAAGGAAGGAAGTAAATGTCGTAAAGGCATGGAAGATCCCTCTTCCCATGGAAGGTTTTGAAATCTGAACCTCTATTGATCCGGGACTGACCAAATGGACTGAGGGGAGGGGGTTTTGCTCAGGGACACTTTAAAAGTATCAATCTGCAACACAGTTTCCAGATCCTGTCTAGATTTTCCACTGACAATCATGTTTTAGTAAAAGTTCCTGCTTGGACAATCCTGTTTCCAAGAGTTCTTCTTTCCTAAGACGTGGATTGGGGTGGGTCCTAACACCGGGTACGCATGCTGTTGAAGTGTCTGGTTAATGGTACACTTATAGTCAGCACATATGTGTACTTCTTTGTTGGCCTTAAGTGGCATTACTATGGGGGTCTCCCACACCCCACTGTCTATGGGCTGCAATATCCTCTGACTGACCAGCTTGTCCAGCTCTGCACTGATTTTCAGTTTTAAAGCGAAAGGCACTCAACGAGGCTTGACCTGTATTGGCATTACCAGGGGATCAAGCTTGAAGGCTTTAAGAAGACCCTTGTATTCCCCTAGGTTTGAACTGAAAACATCTGTGAACTCTTGGCAGACTGAAGACAAGTCTGCCACCTGTGTTCGGTGAATGCCGGTTACTTGAATGACCAATGCATCAAACCAAGCGAGTCCTATGAAGCTCGTGCATTGGCCTTCCACAGTTACAACATCTAGTGGGCCTGCAAACTCCTTGAAATTCATCAGAAGTGTGGCTTTGCCCTTGACGGCCACTCAGGAGTTTTGGAAGTCTGTGAGCAGTAGATTAGATGGCTGAAGTTTGACCCATCTGTTGCTTCAGTTGCAATGTGCCTGAATGTCCCTATGGAGATGATGGCCATGGTTGAACCTGTGTCCAGTTCCATTTTGCACGGAACTCCCTGAAGCTTGACCTGAAGTTGAAGCTTCTGTTTAAGGAGATACTGGGCACCAGTGCGGAACACGCTCCTCCGGCTGGAGCAGAACCCTACTTGGTGTTGCCCCGGGGCCCCGGTACCTCTCCTGACTGGGTATTCCTGTGGACGGCCCCTCTGGTGACCTCGGCAGATGGCGGCAATGTGGCCTGGTTTGCCGCAGGCCTGGCACATGGCTGTTTGGAATCGGCATTCTGTGTGTTGATGGTGGCCTCCACAGCCCATGCATCTAAGGAACAGAACTGTCTTCTCAGCTGGCTGCAGTCCCTTCTCCTAGTGCTTCTGTAGTTTGTTGACTTCGTAGTCTGAGTCAGTGTCTTCCATCCATTTGGCATCCTCGTGGTGGACAGCTTCAGTACTTGAAGTGCTTTTGGAGGGCTGCAGTGCTTTAAGGGCCCTTCCAGTGGCTTCATCCTCCATTACCTCCTTCAAGGCCTCCTGTAGCGAGAGTGTCTCCTTGGTGAACAGTTTTTGTTGGAGCTCTCAGTTCCAGAGTTCACAGACTAAACGATCTCTTACTCTCTCCTCCAAATCTGCAAAAGAGCGGCAATGAATTCTGTAGCAGACTCGCCGGGCTGTTACTCCTGCTGCTCAAAAGCATGCCTCCATGCTATGACAGATAATTTGGGCTCAAAATGATCTCAGAGCTTTTTCTTCAAGTCCTTCAGCCCATCTTCACCGACCTGGTTGGTGCAGAGGTAATTTTTGACATGGGAAATGTAGGACACCCAACTCTCCAGGTGTGTGACGTTGAACTCTTCAAGTTTTCCCACTTCCACCATGGTGAGTTGCTTGCGTTTCTTGTTGCTCACATTTCCTTGTGCTGCTTGCTTCTGCGTAGGCCCTAGGATGGATCCTTAGGGCAAGGTGGTCTCCAGCGTTTCTTGCTGGCAGACCGAGGGGGGGGGAACGTGGTCCTTGCCAGGCTCTGTGCTGGCCTCACTCCCTAGTGACTTCAGACTCTTATGATGAAGTAGCACATCCCACCTTCCTCACCACTGTTATATCTTTGGTTCTTTAGGCATTAAGCGAGATGAAGTGTTGAAACAGCAAACAAGTTTATTAACTCAGAACAGAAGCAGCCTTAATGGTTGCTGCAGCGGCGGCGACAATTTCACCAATTTCACCGGCTGGAAACTCTATCGGGAGCTGGGTCTGTTGTCAGCTGGCAGGCGCCATTTTTAGCGGCATGGAGCCCTCCCTCTCCTTCCGGATGGTGGCGGTGGCTGTTAGGCCCAGACATCGGCCTTGGTTTTTGCCCCGCCACGGTGGATTTGTTGGGGAATGCCTAGATTACTAAATTACTGCCGGGAATGCCTTTTGCTTGCCGCTGGAACATTGTCTGGACCAGTGGGCGGATGCTTGTGAGAGAGGTTGTTTCTGCCCCCCCCTCCAGAATGGCAGCAGTAGCCGGTGGCCCGAAGATCGGCCACAGCCTGGCTTACTTCCTGTGCTGGTAGGCAGGTACTATGGCCGTTTTAATGCCTGGCTGGAATCAAGACCTCCCCATTGACAATCCGGTTTGGCCCTGGGACTTGACCGTGGTGGGAGGACGGTCTTGGATTGGTTATCAACCACCCCACTGGTGTGAGAGACCAGTTGGGGTAGGCTTGTCCCGGGATTCTTTGCTTTCTTCACCCCAAGTTGGACTCCTCAGCCGGAGTGAGAGGACAGCTGGGGCTTCCTTTCTGATCGCCGGCTCAGGTGAGAGCTGAGCTGGACTAGTGGACTGAGAGACATACCTACCAGACTCAATATTATTCCATCTGAATATCATCATTCCATTGAACCACCCATTGTAAATATTGTAATATTAACCCTAGGTGGACATTTTATTGTTGCATGGTTTGTTTCCGTTACTCTGGAGCTGATCTGTATGCCCACAGGGGGGCTCCTCCCTCCTGGGTATGACCAACCGCCTGTTTCCACACTCCCCTTAATGATGAGCCCAATTGTTGGGACTCCGAGAGGTGGCTGGGCTTAGATAGGGGCCTCGAGTTGAGACATGTTAAGAGGCCCCTGATACATTTTTAGCCGGTTATTTTAAAATGTTAGGGAGGCGGAGGGATAGTAGGGTGGGGAGGGAATTATTAACCGGCACTCAGTCTGGGCCTGGTAGGGGTCCTGATGGGACGGGATTGTGGGTGGAGGCTGCTGATTTTGTGAATGTTGGGGTGGGGCTTCAAATCCCCACAACGATAGGGAATGGCAGCAGGTGGTTGCATGGAGGGCCACATCAACATCTGGGATCATGCCCCCGCTATCTTTGAGCAGTGGCATGCTCCGACCCTCCGGTTAGCACCCTTTTGCCCGGGGATGAGGGTGATCAGGCCCCTGAGCTTAGGCTGGTTTATTTTAATACCAGATCCATCATTAACAAGGCTCCCCTCATCCAGGACTTGATTGAGGAGGAATGTGCAGATCTGGCGTGCATTACGGAGACTTGGTTGGGCTTGGAGGGAGGGGTTCCTCTGACCGAGTTATGCCCTCCAGGTTTCCATGTGCTACACCAGCCACGGGCTCAGGGAAGGGGTGGTGGGGTGGAGGTGGTTGTCTGGGAGACTTTATGCCCATGGGAGACCACCATTGTCCAGATGGCCGGGAGTAAGTCCCTCCTCCTGAGATGTGGCCCTTGGGCTCAGTTGGGCTTGTTACTCACATACCTGGTGCCCAGCTGTGTGGCAACAGCCCTGCCCGAGCTGCTCGACACCCTCTCAGGGTTGGTGGTGGAGTTCCCCAGGCTTATAGTTCTGGGTGACTTCAACCTGCTTTCACTGGGAGGGTCATCTGAGTTAGCTCGGGAGTTCATGGCTTCCATGACGGCCATGGGCCTGACCCAAGTAATTCAGGGCCCGAATCATGTGTGGGGGGGGTCAGACCCTCGACCTGGTGTTCCTGTCAGGACAGTGGTTGGATGATCTGGGAGGGGGTTCATCGGTCATTGTTCCCCTGTCATGGTCAGATCATCATCTCCTGCAGCTGGTCTTCCGTTATGCCACCCCCCACCGCTGGGCAGCAGAACTGACCAGGTGGTTCCGCCCTAGATGCCTAATGGACCCGGAACGGTTCCAGATGGCGCTTGGCTCTATACCCATCGCCCTCACCCACAGCCCAGTCGATGCCTTGGTGGATGCCTGGGAAAGGGCGGCCACCAGGGCACTTGACTGTGTTGTACCGTTGTGACCTTTGACCCGGCGCAGATCCTGCTGGGCTCCATGGTTTTCTGTGGAGCTCCAGGAGATGAAGCGTCAGAGACGGGGTCTAGAGAGTGGTTGGAGGTCCAGCCGATCCAAATCTGACTGATTGCAGCTAAGAATCTTTATAAGGTCTTATCTTGCGGCGATGAGGATGGCGAGGTCTAATTACTTCACCGCCCTCATCGCGTCTGCAGATAATCACCTGGCCGCCCTGTTTAGGGTGACTCGCTCCCTCCTTAACCAGGAGGTGAGGGAGGATCCCTTACAGGGACAGGCTGAGGAATTTAGTCATCATCTGGCAGACAAAATTGCTCAGATCCGGGCCGGCCTGGACTCTGACTGGGTGGAGACTGATGTGGAAGAATCGGACAGTCTTGAGCATGTTATCTGGACTGAGTTCGATTCTGTTTCCCCTGATGATGTGGACAGGATCATGGGGAGGCTGAGCTCCACCACCTGTTTGTTGGATCCGTGCCCCTCCTGGCTGGTTATGCGGCCCGGGAGGAGACACGAGGCTGATTCCAGGCAGTAATAACTGCTTCCTTGAAGAAGGGTGTCTTCCCCACTGCCTTGAAGGAGGTGGTGGTGAGACCCCTCCTCAAAAAGCCTGCCCTGGACCCAGCTGTTTTAAATAATTATCATCCAGTCTCCAACCTTCACTTCTTGGCGAAGGTTGTTGAGAGTGTGGTGGCGCATCAGCTTCCTCTGTTCCTGGAGGAAACTGATTATCTGGACCCGTACCAATCGGGTTTCAGACCCGGACACAGCACGGAGACAGCATTGGTCGTGCTGGTGAATGATCTCTGGCGGGCTCGGGACAGGGGTTGTTCCTCTGTCCTAGTCCTATTAGATCTCTCAGCGGCTTTTGATACCATCAACCATGGTATCCTACTGCGGCGTCTCAGGGGGTTGGGAGTGGGAGGCACTGTTTTATGGTGGTTCTCCTCCTATCTCCTGGGCCGCTCGCAGTCGGTGTTGATGGGAGGGCAGAGATCCACCCCGAGGCCTCTCGTTTGTGGAGTTCCTCAGGGGTCAGTTCTCTCGCCCCGCCTGTTCAACATCTATGTGAAGCTGCTGGGTGAGATCATTCATGGTTTCGGGGTGGGGTATCGTCAGTACGCTGATGTCCCGTTGCCTGGAGGCGATCCAGGTCTGGATGGGGAGAAACAGGCTTCGTCTCAATCCTGCCAAGAATGAGTAGCTGTGCATATCGACATCTCAGGTTAACCAGACCATTCCACCTTTAACGATGGGGGTGAGCTGTTACCCCCCGTTGATAGGGCTCGCAACTTAGGCGTCCTCCTTGACTCCAAGCTCAATTTTGAAGACCATATAGGAGCTGTGACCAGTGGGGCTTTTGCCCAGGTTCGCCTGGTGCACCAGTTGCTACCCTGCCTGGACCGAGATGCCCTACGCACAGTCACTCATGCACTCGTGACCTCCCGTTTAGACTACTGCAACGCTCTCTACATGGGGCTGTCCTTGAGGACCACTCGGAGGCTTCAGCTGGTGCAGAATGCGGCCGCGCGAGTTGTGATGGGGGTTTCCCGATACTCCCGTGTAACAGCTCTGCTCCGTGAGCTGCATTGGCTTCCGGTTGCCCTCTGGGTGAGATTCAAGGTGCTGGTGATGACCTATAAAGCCCTAAATGGCTTGGGTCTGGGATATCTGAGGGAGCACCTGCTGCCAGCATCAAGTTCCCTTCGTCCAGTGCACTCCCACAGGGAGGATCTTCACAGGGTGCTGCCGGTAAAAGATTGCCGGTGGATAACACCCAGGGGGAGGGCCTTCTCAGTGGGTGCACCTGCCCTCTGGAACCAGCTGCCCATGGAGCTGAGGACTGCCCCCGACCTCCGTTCATTCCGCCGGGACCTGAAGACCTGGCTCTTCGAGCTCTCTGGCCCAGGCTGAGAATCTTAATTTTAATTTTAATTGGGGTTTTTACTTTTTCAGGGATTGATGTAATTTTTTAAATTGTTTTTAACTTTTGTATTTCTTGTTTTAAATACCCTGTAAACTGCCCTGAGTCCTTCGGGAAAGGGCGGTATATAAATCCAAATAAATAAATAAATAAATAAATAAATAAATAAATAAATAAATAAATAAATAAATATTTGTATGGTTAGCCTCTAGGCAGCAACCAATAGGTTTAAAGTAACAGTTTCCCTCCCCAAACCTAATTATCAGCCTGGAGACAGCAAGTCTGGCTTTCAGTAACAGCAACTGTTACATAACAGAGAAATCTAGGTCAGACATTAAGCAAGTGATCAGACATTAAGCAAGTGATTTAAAACAGTTCTGGCCAATATATTACAGTGTCTCTGACCTTGCCTCTGACAATGTTGCAGTTGATCCTGTCAGCCTCAGGATCCAGTAAGCTAGGATTCAACTGAGACTGATAAATCACAGAATACCCTGTCCTGTGGTCTCCTTGTGAAAAGCAACTATCTGGGGCACTTGTGGGTAATTGCAGGTTCTCTCCTTGTCAGAAGCAATCAGGTGATGAGGCACAATCCCCAAGCTCTAGATCTAGACATCTACAGAGGTGAGCAGAAATTTGGTTCTCAATGAGACTCCTCACTTGACAAAGGCATGAGTGATTACAGCCAGTTGTCAGAAGATTTCAGTAGCTGTTTTGTTTCCAATCTTTATTAAAGACAACCATTTAGCTTCCCAACTTGTGACTCTTGTTTCTGCTTCTTCCTTGATTTTGGAATATTACAAATGGACTAAGAGCATTTAGATGGATTTGAAATAAGGCTTAGGAATTAATTATAAGAGCCTTTCTCTTGAGATTATGCTTTTATTTTAAGATTTTTTTAAAAAAATGATAAATTGGGGCCTTGAATGTTGGATATTAGAGAGAGGCAGAAAGAATTAAAAATTAATTCAAAGGAGAATTAAGTAATGAATTTAAGTATGACTTGAGGTGATGATGTGATGAAATGTAATCAGGAAGGAGAGCTTTTTTCACAGAGAGCCAAGAGACAGTAGAATTTGAAACGTCTGGTAGGCATGATTAGAGAAAGGTTGGGTCCTCCTTAGCAGTTTGCAGAGTATGTCTAAAGTTATTGCAGATAATTGTTTTAGTCTGGTGATATTCTTATTTTTCACTTCCTAATTCTTCAGGGGTATAGATCAGAGGATTAAGCATTAGGATCATGACCAGAACATAAAAGCCCATTTGTCTTGGTTCATTGTATAGCTAGATGAGGGCCGGAGGTACATGAATACTATTGTGTTATGGAATATCTGAAAAGCTGTTAAATGAGAAGCCCAGGTGAGAAAAGTCTTGTGCTTGCCCTCAACAGAGCACATTCTCTGAACTGTACCCCAAATGTAAACATAGGATAGAAGAATCATAGCTATAGAGCTCACTTCAGTGAAGCGAACAAAGATAAACAGTACATTACGATTAACATATTTGTCAGAGCAGGAGATCCTTAAGTCTGGAACTATGCTTTAGAAGAAGTGATTGATAAGATTTGATGTGCAGAATGGTGATCAGAATGTACAGGAAGTGTCTATTATCATATCCATAAGCCTTATATTGTATACAACAGCAATTATTTGCTGGCATAATTGTTTTGGATTTTATAGCTGAATAGAGAAATGAACTGCAGATGGCCAATATCTGTCATAGGCCATCAGAGCCAATAAAAGGCACTACAACTGTGGCATAAAAAAACAGCTGTAAAACATAGGCACTTTAAGAAATCCTTTTAGTTTCAGCTAATAAAGCAATCAGAATTTTAGGAGCAATGGCTGAAGAACAGCAAAGATCAACAATGGAGAGGTTTCCTAGAAAGTAATACATGGTTTGTGAAGTTGGGATTTACTGCACATCAATAGAATTATCCCAACATTCTCTAATACACAGTGACACACACTGAGAGCATAATCATAAAAAGATCAAATCTATCAAAGGAAGGAAAAAGATTTGCATTCTTTTGAGTTCCACCTTTTTTTGGCTTCTCAATAATCCAGAGCACCAGGACCACATTTTTTATTTCATTCATCTAAATTATCATTAAATTTACATTAAACAAAAATACAAAGTGGGGCAGTGTGTACAGGTATTCTAATCTTTATTTCATTTGCTGAGGCATTGCATATGAGAACTCATATTAATACTTTGTGCTAGTGGTGCGACTGCTTCTACAAAAATTTATCTTTGAATGAATGTTGAAAATATTATAAAAATTTTGAGCTACTGTAGGACGAGTGGAAATTTGCCTGGTTCCAACTTATCTCTCCAGCTTGAGGGTCTGGTGCTTATGAGCTTATTAATAGGTAATTAGTTGTTGTTTTTTTGTGAAATATGAATTAACTTTAACCAGAAGCATTAGCTTATTTGTGCTTTTGCCTGCTAGAAGTAACACCTATTAGAAATAGCTAGAGGGGTCGACCACAAACACTCCCTTAGGTTGACCAGAAATATCTTCTATATAAACTAGCTGACAGGTTGTGGTTTTGACACTTGGCTAAGACACATTACACATGTATTCTTTTTTTCCACTGAATCCTCCCCGCTTTTTAAAAAAAGGAAATAGAGATTTTTATTAAGTTACCTATTAAATTTGTCTAGGACCACATCCTTTAAAAATGTATGTATAACCAAGGTGATTTTATCACACCTTTTAGTTAAATCTTTTGTATGCCCCTTCTTCTCAAATTGCCACCCTAACAAGCTATTGTAAAACAAAATTTCTTCCTTTCCAAATCCATATATGGTCAAGAGATTTTGACATAGCGTCTTTCACTTCCTTGTTCCTCAGGCTGTAGATCACGGGGTTCAGCATGGGGATCACAACTGTGTAGAACATAGAGGCCCATTTGTCTTGGTCCATGGAGTAGCTAGAACTTGGCCGGAAGTACATGAAGAGCATTGTCCCGTGGTATATCCCAACAGTTGTCAGGTGAGAGGCACAGGTGGAAAATGCTTTGTGCCTGCCCTCTGCAGAGTGCATTCTCAAGATTGTAGCCAAAATGTAAACATAGGATACAAGAATCATTCCAATGCTGCTTGCTTCAACAAAGCCAACAAAGGTAAATAACACAATCTCACTAATATAGGTATCAGAACAGGAGAGTATTAGAAGCGGAGGCTCATCACAGAAGAAGTGATTGATAACATTGGAGCTACAGAAAGAAAGCCGGAATGTAGAGGAAGTTTGTATCATTGAATCTAGCAGGCCTGCAAAGTACGCAATAGTGATCATTTGTTGGCAGGCCTTTTTGTTCATGATGGTTGGATAGAGGAGTGGATTGCAGATGGCCATATATCTATCATAAGCCATCACAGCCAACAAAAGGCATTCTGCATCTGCAAGGATAGCAAATAGAAAGAGCTGTGTAACACAGCCAGTGTAAGAAATCCTTTTAGTTTCACTTAATAAGTCAATCAGCATTTTAGGCGCTATGGTTGAGGCACAGCAGAGATCAACAAAGGAGAGGTTGCCCAGGAAGAAATACATGGGTTTGTGAAGTTGGGTGTTAGTGGATACCAGTAGAATCATCCCTAGATTCCCTAAGACAGTGCTGACATAAACCAAGAAGAAAACCGTAAAAAAGAACCAGCTGCATTTTGGGATTATCTGTGAATCCTTGAAGAATGAATTCAGTAATGGCAGAACCATTTCCTTTATCCATGATTTCTTGAAGAGATGGATTGGTTCAGGTGATTTGCTTATCCTGAAATGTCTGTCTGATCCCTTGTAAAGAGAGAGAATATTATATTACTTAGGGCTTCACCTGTGTTCCTATCTTCATGCAAAAAGAAACTATATTTTTTTTCAAGAGGGTTGGGACCACAGTACTTATACCTAACTCAGCATACAGCATATTTGCTAGGTGAAATTTGTTTATTATGAAAAAATGTAGTCATTGAGAATATATATAAAATTCTAATATACCTGTTTCATTTTCTATTTCAGTCAAATGAAGGGTGCAGATTAATATATTGCTACAGTTGATAAATTACTATAAAAGTATGTGTCAAATTGTAATGCATTTATGTGTGCTAGCAGCCATACTTTCTCCTATTCCATCTGTTTGGAAGCTTTGCAAAATATCCTAGAAAGGGGGGATCATTTGAAGATTGCATATCTGCTATTTTAGGTTCTATTTATCCCAATATTCCCTTTGAATGGTAGATGATAAATTGGCACTAATAGAGCACATGAAATTCCCACACTATTCATTTCCCAGTTTTGTTTTTTGGGGTTCTAAATTTCAGGTTCCACCAGCCATTAAAAAATTATTGGTTTCCATTACTCTCAATGTTCTAACAACATGGAATTTCATGTCCTTTTATGGTGCAATAAAACATGTGTTAGCTTTTCCACAATTTTTTCCTCCATATTTCCCAAGTGACATACCTTTCTGTACCTAAAGTGTCTGATGCTTGTATTCGTAGCTGAACCTCTTTTTATGTGGAGCCAAATAATATAGGAGGTAGAGATATTCAATTAACTTACCTTAAAGGTGCTTTTTTAAAAAGGCAACTGGACTATTTTTTCCTTGAAGAAGACGTTTCACTTGTCATCCAAGAAACTTTGTCAGTTTTGAAAGAATGCGGGGGGGGGGGGGGAATGGAAGAATTAGTTCTGACAGGATAGGTGGATCATATTGTTACCTTATTCAGCTTTAACATAGATGACCTCTTTTACCACTCTTTGAAACCAATGGTTCTCTCTATTCAGAATGTGGATATAGAGAACTATTGTAATAGACAGGATAAGACACTACCTTTCTCCTGTCTACAATGCAATGCTTTCAGCAGTTCCAAAAAGATTCCACACCCATTATTCAGGTGATCCTGAGGGCACAGATAAACCCCCAAGAGGCTCAATGGCTCTCAGAAAGAGTGCTAATGACCAGATAACTGCAAACAAATATGATCCTTCCATTCCCCACCTTCATCCTGTCAGAAGTGATGAAGCTTCTTGGATGAGAAGCGAAACATTTCTTCTCAAGAAAAAAAACCATGTACAGTTGCCTTTTGAAAAAAGCACCTTTGAGATAACCATGGCCTGGATGATTAAGAATCTTCACAGACATTAAACTGTTTAATAATCTTTGGTTAATCAATCTTTTTTGGCCCAATTCATCTCACAGGGTTGTTATTGTGAGGAAAATAGGAGAGGTTGGTGTGTTGTATATGTTATTGAGTTATTGAGTAAAAATAATAAGGCAGGAAATAAATAAATAAATAAATAAATAAATAAATAAATAAATGAATGAATGAATGAATGAATGAATGAATGAATAAATAAATAAATAAATAAATAAATTTTAGTATTTCAAAGATATCTATTCGGAATATTAATCAATATTTCAAGACAGGGACTGTCATTTATAATAGGTGGGAGTGCAACTGTTGCAAAGTAATGTCTCCAAATATTCACTGACATCTCTTCATGATCAATGATGTAAAAAGATAGTAGAAGAGCAGGTGTACCAACAAAACCTCCTCTATCAGTTTGGTTAAATATAAAATATCTTGGCTAAGATTATTCTTAACGAAGAACCTCACAATACCTCCTCTAAAGAGGCAAAGTGAAAAACAGGTAATTGGGGTCCTATTGATTGTGGTCAAGGAGAAACCTTTAGACATTCTTATAAACCAAGCTGGAGGAAGGTAAAACTTTATGCCCTTTCTGAGGAGTAAAGAAATCACACGTATTGAAACAGAGAGCAAAATGGATACCCTAGTTATATTGTTCCCTCAAAAGACATAGTGTCTGTCATAAATATGTGTGTTTTTTATCCACAAAGAATCTTCAAAGATCTCATGATGGACTGAAGCCCTGGAGGCTGATCAATTGGGAAACCCTATAGAGCTCCCTTGAACAATTCATCCCATGGACAAGAAGGCAGGAAGCCTTTCCATTTTTCATGACAATGGTCCAAGCAATTTCCTGCCATTCTTTGATACATTTTATTAATGTTACTTCTAGTTGATGTCTTATTCTTATTTAGACTTACATGGATCTTAAATTAGAAAGACTCAACTTAATTAGATCAGGAAAGCTTAATTAAAGCTTGGATCAGATATTCAAGAAGAAAGAATTCCTTAAGATGAAGATGAGCCAGTCTTGTTAAAAGAATCTTTCTGATTCTAGTCATTTGATCTGTATTCTAATATTTTCAGGCTTGCTCTTCATAAAGGGACTTTGCTGAAGGGATCTTTGCAATGGATGCATTTTTCTCTCTTCTCTGTTCGCATCCATCTGCAATTAAGTCTTAAGAAGGATTTAGCATCTCAAAAGTACAAACATAAATCCATTGAAACACTGAAATTAAGCTTCTCTCTGACTTTAGTATAGTTTAAAAACTTCTCGGTATATTCATGTATGGATTGTTATTGTTAATATAAACTCAACATTTGTATAAAACGTGTGTAATTAAAACTTACCTGGAATTGAATCAGTGGCATCTTTGCTATTACAAAACTTGTAAATAGGAGCAGAGATCTTAAATCTTTTTTCATATCACTTGGGATATAGTCCCTTATGTACTTCAGTACCTCAGATCCTGGAGATAATTGGTTGCATGTTCATGCTATGTTGTGATAGTTTTAATTGGAGACTATGATTAAGCAAATAATATCTTAAGTTCCAGCTAAAAATCAACAATTCTCAGACCCAGCTGAAGAGCGACTTTGAACAATCCAGCCAAAGTTCAGTTCTTCATTTGTAGAAACCATATAGACAGAATCTTGTGAATCTAAGACTATCCCACTCTAACAGATATGAAATTCTTTAATCAATATACCCTGGCATAATTCCTTTTTAAAATTAATTTTGGAAATTCTATGGAATGACTATTCTAATTGTCTTTCTTGGTCCTTTCTCTAGATATAGGCCAGTGATGGCGAACCTTTTAGAGACCGAGTGCCCAAAGTGCAACACAAAATCCACTGATGTATCGTGCAGGGTGGGTGTGGCCTATTGGGTGGGTGTAGCCAATTGGGTGGTGTGGCCAATTGGGTGGTGTGGCCCATTGGGTGGCCGTGGCTGCGGTGGTAAGGGCAGACTGGATGGGACTAAAAAGTTCAATCAATCAGTTCCAACATGGTGGGATCTTTTTTTCCCCTGCAAGAGGTTGAAATTGATTGATTGAACCTTTTTTTTTTTTGCACATGGCGGCAGACCCTTTTAAGTGAAAAGGTTTTATAAAACCCAGCTGAAGGCCTAGGACTGGGGTGATGGTGCACACGTGCACAGAGGCAGCTCTGTGTGCTACCTGTGGCATGTGTGCCAGAGGTTCGCCACTACGGTGTTAGGGTTAGGTCACCATGAACTCGGAAAGCAAAACAAACATTGCCAAACAATTCAAAGTGCTTGTGTATGGATAGGAGGGCCCTGAATTTTCCAGCCTGCCCGATCTGTGTCACCTGGTAAAATACATGGGAAAATACCATTGGAGGCATATTCCACTTAGGGTTAGGTTTATGTCACTATGATCTCGGAGAGCAAAATGGACATCACCAACCAATTCATAGTGCGTGAGTATGGCTAGGAGGGCACTGACTTTTCTAGGCTGCCCTATCTATGTTTCCTTGTAAAATACATGCGAAAATCCCATTGGTGGAAAATTCCTCTTAGGGTTAGGGTTAGGTCACTATGAACTTGGATAGTAAAATGGACATCGCCAACCAACTTGGAGTACTTGGGTTTGGTTAGGAGGGCACCAACTTTTCTAGGCTGTCATATCTGTGTTTCCTGATAAAATACATGGGAAAATCTGATTGGAGGAAAATTCCATTTAGGGTTAGGGTTATGTCGCCATGAACCCAGAGAGCAAAATTTACATTGCCAACAAACTCGGAGTTCTTGGGTTTTGTTAGGAGGGCACTTACATTTCTAGCCTGCCTGATCTGTGTCGCCTGGTAAAATACATGGGAAAATACCACTGGAGGAATATTCCACTTAGGGTTAGGGTTTGGTCACCATGAACTCATAGAGTAAAATGCAGATTGCCAACAAATTCAAAGTGCTTGTGTACAGTTAGAGGGCAGTAACTTTTCTAGGGTAGATTCTATGAGGTTCCGCAAGGAAAGAGAAGATAATAGCTATTAGTTCTGATTTCTTTGTGGGTAGCAGTGAAATATATGTGAAACTCCCATTGACAATGAAAATGAACCTAGGGTTAGGGTTAGGTCTAGGATTTCAGTTAGGGTTAGATCAATTTAGAATCTGAGCTAAAAATGGTGTGAGGGCTACATTCTAGGAGGATCTCAAAATATTGAGAACATAACAGCTATTTGTTCTGACTTGTTTGTGGAGAGCAGTGATTGTCAAGGAAAATGAAATTCGGGTTAGGTCTAGGGTTAGGGTTAGGGTTAGATCACTTTAGGGTCAGGGCTGAAAAATAATGTGATGGCTAGATTCTAGGAGGTTCTCAAAGGAAAGAGAACCTAACATCCATTCGTTCTGAGTTGTTTGTGGGAAGCATTGAAATATATGGGAAAGTCCCTCTGAGAATGAAAATGAACCTAGGGTTACGGTTAGGTCTAGGCCCATGGTGGGGAACCTATAGCATGTGTGCCACAGGTGGCACACACAATCATCCACATGGGCACGCGCGCCATTGCCCTGGAGGTAGGTGGGGCTAGGCTGCTCCCCTCCGCCTCTCCATGTGTGCCTTTGCTCTTGCTCTCTTTTGCTCTGCATTGGGATTTATGTAGCTGCAAGAGCTGGGGTGATCTGGGTGGGATGGTGGAGGCAGCTACCAGTGCGAATCCCAGTATGCCTGCAGAGCAATTTTTGTGGACCACCAGCAGCCCAATCTGGGCTCTGGAGGCCTGAAAAAGTGATTTTGCGTTCCTCCCCCATGGCCAATCCAGGTAGTAGAGGCCTTTTCCAGGCCTCCGGAGCACTGATTGTGCCATGGGGGCACTGCAAAATCACCTTGTAGCCTTGGTCCAAGCTCCGGAGGCTTGGAAAGGCCTCTGCTGCCCAGATCGACTATGTGGGGGGGTGGCACACAATTGCTCTACAGCCATAGATCCTGGCGGCAGAGGCCTTTTCCAAGCAGCAGCAGCGGCAGAGCAATCTGTATGGGGTGGGGTGGTGGGGAAACAGTGTCAGTGTCAGATTACAGCACAGATTAATATTATGAAGGGAACAAGGCAAAGATGCCCTTTATCCATATTATTCTTTGTATTGACACTAGAGATACTAAATAGAACTATAAGACAGAATAAGGATATATATAAGAGAGAAAAATATAAGCTACAAGCTTTCACAGATGATCTAGTATTTACCTTGGAGGAGCCAAGAAAAAAAAGGTATTCTCATCCAGCTCAGCTGTTTGCTGTAACTCTAAGCTTTTTCTTTGTCTCCGACGTTCAGCTGGTAATGGCTGCCTGCCTAAATGCAGTCTGCCTTTCTTCTGCCGATTCCCAGGGCTCCTTTGACTCCTCTGGTCCCTGGTCCCCAAAGTTTCACCCCTTGATAGCCACCTCTCTGGGATAGGTTTCAGTCCAAATGGACCCACTGGCAGGCGAAAATCTGACTTGGTGAGAGAAGAATCTTTCCCGCGGGTCTATCCTTCAGCTACGTCACGTATGGATTCAGAAAAGCTGTTATGTTCTCTTTCTTTTGAGAACCTCCTAGAATCTAGACCTAGCACAATTTTTCACTCATGACTTCAAAGTGATGTAACCCTAACCCTAACTATAGTTCTAACCCTAAGTGTAGTTTCATTTTCATAGTGAATGGGATTTCCCCATGTATTTCACTGCTGGTTCCAAAAGAGTCCGGACCGAAAGCTTTTATGTTCTCTTTCCTTTCAGAACCTCCTAGAATCCCTTTTCACATGTTAATCCAAAGTGATCTGTCCCTAATCCTAACCCTATCCCTAACCCTACTTTCATTTTAATTGTCAATGGGACTTTCCCATGTATTTCACTGCTGCCCACAAATGAGTTAGAATGAAAAGCTGTTATGTTCTCTTTTCTTTCAGAACCTCCTAGAATCTAGACCTAAGACCCTTTTTCACCCCTGACTCCAAAGTGATGTAACCCTAACCCTAGTTCTAACCCTTTCATTTTCATAGTCAATGGGATTTTCCCATGTATTTCATTTCTGGCCACAAAAGAGTCCAAACAAAAAGCTGTTATATTCTCTTTCCTTTCAGAACCTCCTAGTATCTTTCCTAACATCTTTTTTTCACATTTTTCACTTTTTACTCCAAAACGATCTTACCCTAATACTAACCCTAGTTTCATTTTCATAGTGAATGGGAGTTTCCCATCTATTTCACTGCTGCCCACACAAGAGTTAGAAAGAAAAGCTGTTATATTCCCTTTCCTTTGAAAACCTCCTAGAATCTAGCCCTAAAACCCCTTTTCACCCCTTACCTCAAAGTGATCTAACCCTAATTCTAACCCTATCCCTAACCCTATCCATAGCAGGACTCCCCCCCCCCCACCACATTGTGTAGAATTGCATTTAGTCATTTGCCTAAATAAATAAAATCCTTGTAATTAAAAGGAAAAAAAACCCCAGTGAAAACAAGATATTTTTAAGTATGTAAACATTACAGTCATGGGTAATATGTACACTTACAATGTTTTCTTTTCTACAGTCAATAGATAGAAAGATTTTTGATCCTGCGATTTCTACAATTGAGTGTTTTGATTAAGAACTGCCAGGAACCCTCTTTTTGTGCACTGCTGTCAAGTGACGATTTTTATGGCTGAATATCCTGGGCAGGGGCTAAGGGGGGAACCAGCTGGAAGTCCAAAACTTTTGTTTTTGAACTGAAAGAGTGATTTTTGCAGAGGTTTGGACTTGTGTTCATGAATTATAGTTAATATAATATTTAATAAATAAATTAAATAAAGTGATCAATCAATGCTTTGAAATATTTATTATATTCAAATAAAATGGGTTTGTTTTTGAAAAAAAATTCAGTACACTAAGGATTTCACATATACACAGTATGAAATACAGGAGTATACAATGTATTCTTTGTTCCACTAAAGTTTTTTTCTTTTTCAAAGTGGCTGAAGTTATTATTAAGTTTTCTATTAAATTTGTATAGAACTACTTGCTTTAAAAATCCACATGTTGTCCACTGATGTTACCAGGGCTTTTTTTTCTCAAAGAACGCTCAGAACAGAGTTCTGGCACCTTTTTTGGATGGGACCTTGTGGGTAGGCAAGGTGGGTTGTATGACGTGTGAGTTCCGGCATCTTTTTCTGGATGTTACCATACCTGCCAGTTAAGTGTTCTGCATGTTTTCCTCCCAAATGGCCATCCTTGCACCTTATATATTTCTCACTTTCAAAATCTGCATATTGCCCACTGAACTTGTCAAAGCATCTTTCACCTCCTTGTTCCTCAGGCTGTAGATCAAAGTGTTGAGAATGGGAATCAAGTCTTTGTCTTTGTCCATGAGGTAGCTGAAACTTGGTCTGAAGTACACAAAGAACATTAACCCATGGTGTATCCCAAGAGCTGTCAGGTAAAAAATGCAGGTGAAAAATGTGCCTGCCCTCAGCGGAGCACATTCTCAAAGTATAAACATAGGATACAAGAATTATACTAATGCTGCTTACTTCAACAAAGCCAACAAAAGGAAATAACACAATCTTGCTAATATATATATCAGAACAGAAGAGTATTAGAAGTGTAGACTCATCACAGAAGAAATGATTAATAATATTAGATCTGTAGTATGATAATCAGAATGTACAGGAAGTGTGTATTGAATTCAGCAAGCCTCTAAAATATGTAATAGAGATCATTTGCTGGCATGCCTTTTCAGACACCCACTCTCAGTCTATCCACCCACACTAGTCACCCTTCTAGTTTTCTCATCTTCATCCAAATGGCCACTAGAGGAAAAACATCTCTATGACTCACTAGGAAGTGTACAAAACCCAGCACCTACCTGCTCATCCCTCTGTTTTTCCCAGAGAGGAATAGGCAGCTCTTGTCTGCCCTACTTTACCAAACTGTTCAAATTGATTATCCAGAACCTCTCAAATGTACCCATCTGATTTCCCATTCCATGGATTCCCAGTTGGATTTATATAGTGTTCCCCTCCTCACTGTGAGCTTCATTTTGCAGTCATTTCAGTAGTTCCTATTTGAAACAAATTCATTTCCTTTGTTCAAAATGGGTTGTGGATGCAGACAAAGCAATGCTGTTTTTCAAAAGGCTAGTGCTTTCCATAATGATGGAAAAAGGCATAGTTTTGTTGTTTCGGGAGTTCCTGAATAGGTTCCTGCATAAAGAAAATTAATCAGCTGCTCAGTGGCTGATATAGTTTGAGGGTATTTATGCTGTGTCTTGCAAAAGGTTGTGAAACTCACTAGAGCCACCTTCCAAAGAATTAAACCCAGGTCCATTTCAAGAAGCAAAAGATGGTGTGAATTATTCCTAGCTTTGGGTGACCTGTTGAAGAAGACACAGCAAAGCTATCAAGGCAGCATATCCCTTTTGAGACTTACTAGATTGGCTGAGAATGGAGGATACAAGAGTCCCCTACAGTGGAGATCTGCTGAGCTCTAGTGTTTTCTAGCTAATTTTTTTTTCCTCTCTCACATCGCCATTAGATCAGAGGGGTGAGCATTTGATCCTGGAGTGATAGAGTCAAGGTATATAAAAAAACTGCCAAAGTTTCCCATATGAAGAAACCAGAACCCCATTTTATTACTCAGGAGATGATGTAGTTTTCCTCTATCCAGAGGAACATATGTAAACTTTGTATCTCCAAAGAAGGCTAGGAAAGTGTCCTGTGAAATTTTGAAATGATGACAACAACAACAATTAGACAGCACAGAATTAGGTGAACTTGTCTTGTCCCTTGGTGTAGGACCAATGGAACTGGTAGATTGCAACCTAAATGAAGAAACCAGGTATAATACCAGATACAATTAACCAGTGGAACAACTTGCCTTCAGAAATCATGGAGGTTTTTAAGAAGAGACTACACAGTCACTTGTCTGAAATGGTATAGGTATTCCTGCTTGAGCAGGGGGCTGGACTAGAAGACCTCCAAAGTCTCATTCTATTCTATTCTATTCTATTCTATTCTATTCTATTCTATTCTATTCTATTCTATTC
>JAKJMR010000193.1:1070882-1087623 GCA_024449315.1 Daboia siamensis
TCTATTCTATTCTATTCTATTCTATTCTATTCTATTCTATTCTATTCCTACATTAACATACTTTTATTAGTTTTATTGACCATGTTGCATCAAACTAAGCATTAGAAATATGATAATGATGATGATGATGGCCACTCATATATTAAAGATAGAAGTGTTGTTGACTATTATGGGAACAAAACCATGAGCTCATTAGTACTGCCACTTTTGAATGGAAGTGTGCCAAGTGTCTTCTAGAATCTACTCCCAATGTTTCTATAACATATTTCTCTCTTGTTAACATCTCCATGATGTACTTTGCCCTTGTTATGGCTATTGCGGCTTAACTCTGAGTGCCATTTTTACTGGCTATTTTGAAACTCCATTCTTGTCTAAGAACACTGGTCAGGACTGCTGGCTGCTTCTAATTAAAAATGGAGCTTCCACAAGATGTAGGTGTAGGAGGTTCTGAAATGAAACAACAAAGAGATCTGTAATAATTTTGGTAAGAGATTTATTTCTAATTTATTAATAGTTTTATTTAAACGTATTGGCTACCCAACTCTAGTGGAGATCTGAATAAAACAAACATGACAGAAACTGATCATAATAAGACCCTGAGAAGATCAAATTGCTGTAACTTTTCAGTGCAAACACAAGCTTATAAGGAGATAATATGTAGCATAAGAAAAAAAAAGTATTATACTCTCTGAAGATGTTGAGACTTTTACGTGGAAAGGGGGGGGGAAGGAGCTAAAGTTCTCAAATAACTGTTCTCAGCCCTATCCTCTATTAACTTATACAATCTTCAATACTTTGATGGCAATCAATTACATAATTTAGAGGAGAAGTTTCATTGATTTGCCTAAAAGTTCTTATTACTGAAAGATCGTCAGTTCTGGTGTTATGAAAAAGAGCAAAAAATGTTTCTCTCCCAAGATTTTTGAAACACTTTTGTGACCCTGTCCCCTTGTTTTCTTCTTCCAATGTAAAATGCTCCAATCTTTCTTGTTGGCTTGAATATTTAATATGTATTTTTCCTATCTGTTTCTCAGTTTTTAATATAGCCTTATCAATTTCTGCAATTTATAGAGTGCTATAGGAATTTTAAGGGACGCGGTGGCTCAGTGGGTTAGGATGCTGAGCTTGTCGATCAGAAGGTTGGCAGTTTGGCGGGTCGAATCCCGAGTGCCATGTAACAGAGTGAGCTCCTGTTACTTGTCCCACTTCTGCCAACCTAGCAGTTCGAAAGCATGTAAAAATGCAAGTAGAAAAATACTACGGTGGGAAGGTAACAGCGTTCTGTGCGCCTTTGGCATCTAGTCATGCCGGCCACATGACCACAGAGACATTCTCGGACAAGCGCTGGCTCTTCGGCTTTGAAACGGAGATGAGCACCGGCCCCTAGAGTTGGAAACGACTAGCACACATGTGCGGGGGAACCTTTACCTTTACCTTTATAGGAATTTTATAGAAATCACTTCATTATTCCAGCTCAGGATTTCTTATGCTTGGTGAATTACAAAAAATATCCTAAATTAAGGGGGAGAAACTCAGATTTTTAAAAATATTTAATTTTATTTATTTTGATTGGACACATCTTAATACAACTCTTCAGATCAGCATCCCTCCATATATGTTGGACTCCAAATCCCATACCTCCTGATCAATATTGCCTTAGATTGGACAAGGCTAATTAAACATGTAGTCCTTTTTTCCACTGAAAGTATATGGGTATTTTAAACATAAAAATGAAAATTATGGTTAAATATAAAATCTGATAGAAATATTTGGTTTATTACATCTTAAACTACTTGCAATGTGATAAATTCAGAACGAATAACAACTTTTAATTTATGTATATTGAACTCTGTATGCTGATATAAACTTTCAGCCTTGGGCTTTCCACAATCAAAAATTATACAGGATTTTAATCCTGTGATTCATACAATTAATCATTTTGGTTTATGAAACTAGCAACTCTCATTTCTTGGACTCTTGCCATACTATCATTGTTTGTGGCTGAAGAGCCTGGGAAGTGGCTAAGAGCTGGAAGTACAAAGTTTATCTGATTAAACCAAAAAAAATGGTGTTCAGCAAGGTTGAGATTGTTATTAGTTAAGTCTACTATGTTAAGTAAGTTGTGATTGTTATTGAGATAATATTCAGAAGCATAAAAGCATTATGACATAATGTATTTCTTTTACCCAGTGATGTTATTCCTCTTTAGGTCAGAGGTTATTGCTGAATGAAGCTGCCCCTTACATTTATTTGGGTTTCCTGCCTTTAAAAGTCCATACATTGCCCACTGATTTTGTCAGAGCATCTTTCACCTCCTTGTTCCTCAGACTGTAGATCAGAGGGTTGAGCATGGGGATCACGACTGTATAGAACATAGAGGCCCATTTGTCTTGGTCCATGGAGTAGCTGGAGGTGGGCCGAATGTACATGAAGACAATGGTCCCGTGGAATATCCCAACAGCTGTCAGGTGAGAAGCACAGGTGGAAAATGCCTTGCGCCTACCCTCAGCCGAGTGCATTCTTAAGATTGTAACCACAATATAAACATAGGATATAAGACTCATACAAATGCTGCATGCTTCAATGAAGCCATCAAGGATAAGTAGCACAAGCTCATTCACATAAGTGTCAGAACAGGAGAGTACAAACAGTGGAGGCATATCACAGAAGAAATGATTAATGAGATTTGACCTGCAGAATGTGAGTAGGAATGTAGAGGAAGTGTATACTATTGTATCCATTAAGCCTATGCAATATGCAAAAGCAATCAGTTGTTGGCAGAGCATTTTGGACATTTTAGCTGAATACAGAAGTGGATTACAGATAGCCACATACCTGTCATAGGCCATCACAGCCAACAAAACACACTCTATGTCTACAAAAAACACATAGAAAAAGAGCTGTGTAGCACAGGCATTGTAAGAAATCCTTTTAGTTTCACTTAATAAATCAATCAGCATTCTAGGAGCAATGGTTGAGGAACAGCAGAGGTCAACAAAGGAGAGGTTGCCCAGGAAGTAATACATGGGTTTGTGAAGTTGGGTACTAGTGCATATCAATAGAATCATCCCCACATTCCCTAACACAGCAATGACATAAATTGAGAGGAAAATAAAAAAAAGAACAAGCTGCATTTTGGGATTGTCTGTAAATCCCTGAAGAATGAATTCAGTAATGACAGAATCATTTCCTTTATCCATGATCTTTCTCAATGGGTGCTGGGTTCAGAATATTAGTTGAATCTGAAATGTCTTTTTTTTAATCTATCAAAGGAAGGAAAGAAGATTTGCTTTCTTTAGAGTTCTATCTAACTTGGCTTCTCTATAAAAAAAAATAACCACGAGGACATTTCCACTTTATTCGTCTAAATCAGACATGTCCAACCCATGTCCCAGGACCCACGTATGGCCCTGGAGAGCTAGTAATGCAGCACCACAAAAAACCCCCAAAATAAAGGAGATTTGTTATTTATATAGATTAACTATATTATAAATTTTGAATGTGGCACAACAGAAATCCTCTTCATTCAATGTGGCCCAGGCAAGCCAAAATATTGGACACGCCTGATCTAAATAATCATTTAAATTTGCATTAAAAAGAATACAAAGCAGGGCAGCTATTCTAATATTTATTTCATTTGCTGAGGCATTGCATGTGAGAATTCATATTAATAATTGTGTGACTATTATTATAAAAATCTATGATGGAATGAATGTTACAAATATAATATAAATTTTGAGTTGCTGATAGACCTTCTTTCCCCTTCTTTCTTGAGAAGCCTCTGAATTAAAAATAAATAAATAAAGTCACCTGCTTTCAGGGTACTGGTAGATTCCAAACACTGTCATATTTCTTGTTTCACTTGATGCATTTGACTGTCATATGTTGTAGATTATAAATTTTTAAAACTATTTTCATTGAATATCATTGCTATCCTTCTGATTCTGGGGTGTCTTTTGCATACGTTGAAAGCACTACTGATTTTTATATGGTCCCAAATACGGACGGAAATAATTTCATCTGAAAACACCTAAGGTGAGTAGAATAACTTCTCATCTGATGTAGTTGTCTATATATTAATTCTTTCTCACAAACGTAAGTTACAAATATTTTAATATACAGATTACTAGAGTCTCTTATTTGAAGTCCTTCATTCTGGCTCAAATCCAGAGTCAAATAAGAGGTTTTAATAATTTACTATGTACTAAAATATTTGTAGGTCGGTTTCATTCATGAGACCTGTATGGCAGCATCCAAAATTAACAGAACCGTTTAGATAATTGTAAAGGGGGAGCTGTCTACATCTCCTGCTTAAATGGTAAGAAGAAGAATGAACTAACTGGCTGAGATGCTAAACTATCTCATGATAGTTTAGTAATTCTAAACAGATGTCATAGAAAAATCTCCAGTTAGAAAGTGGGAATAACCTGTCACCATTTGGGGGGTGGGGGAAGTGTCTCCTTTTTTCCCCCTTCCCAACTTGTGAAAGATAAAATGAGAAGCACAAGACCACTGTAACTGTGAGACTTCCTTTTGCTTTTCAAAGACTGGACACACCACAGCATAGAAGAGAACTGTACACAATGTTCCACTGCAGCACACACCTCACTTTATCTCTCTAACATAGGCTCCTGTATATCCCCACTTCATCATGGCACTCTTTGTTGAAGGGATCTTTACAATTGATTCATCTCTTTCTTTTTCTCTTATATTACTAGAAAATAATCCTTTTTAGCACAGTACAGCAGAATACATCATTTAATATTCAATAAGTTGTTGTTTTAGAATCTTAACATGAGTTCAGGAGAAATCTTGATCTTAATGGTTGAGTCCAGGATTCCCAAACTTTGCAGAATCACAAATGCACATTGTGGATAGTATCTGTGATATACAGATTAAAATTCTGTTATTAAAAGTAGGTTCTGTATTTAGATCTTCCCAACCTTGACATCAATGAAATCATTAATTTTATTCATGGGGTAGTGACAAACAAACTTGAGAACTATTGAGTTAATTATTAATTCATATCTTAAAAATGAATAGTTTGCTCTGGTTTTTAAGACATGGGTTGAAAAAGTGGGACATGAATATACTGTGCTAAGATCAATGAAAGAACAATTTGGCATCTCTTTCTTCTATTTTTATAAATGATAATTAATAATGTAAATTGTTATATATAGCAATTTTATCTTTTTAGAAAGAGATTGGGAGGGTTGTTATTGTGGGGAAAATAGAAAGAGGAATGAGCATTAAGTATGTTCACTTGTTGTTGTTGTTGTTGTTAGCTGCGAAGTCGTGTCCGACCCATCGCGACCCTATGGACAACATTCCTCCAGGCCTTCCTGTCCTCCACCATCCTCTGGAGTCCATCCAAGCTCACGCCTACTGCTTCAGTGACTCCATCCAGCCACCTCATTCTCTGTCGTCCCCTTCTTCTCTTGCCCTCAACCTTTCCCAGCATTAGGCTCTTCTCCAGTGAGTCCTTCTTTCTCATTAGGTGGCCAAAGTATTTGAGTTTTAGCTTCAGGATCTGGCCTTCTAAAGAGCAGTCAGGATTGATCTCCTCTAGGACTGACCGGTTTGATCGCCTTGCAGTCCAAGGGACTCGCAGGAGTCTTCTCCAGCACCAGAGTTCAAAGGCCTCAATTCTTTGGCGCTCAGCCTTTTTTATGGTCCAACTTTCACTGCCATACATTGCAACTGGGAAGACCATAGCCTTGACTATACGCACTTTTGTTGACAGGGTGATGTCTCTGCTTTTTAGTGTGCTGTCTAGATTTGCCATGGCTTTCCTCCCGAGGAGCAAGCGTCTTTTAATTTCTTGGCTACAGTCCCCATCTGCAGTGATCTTGGAGCCCAGGAAAATAAAATCTGTCACTACCTCCATTTCTTCCCCATCTATTTGCCAGGAATTGAGAGGGCCAGATGCCATGATCTTGGTTTTCTTAATGTTACTATCTTGATTAATTTATAAAAATAATAAAGGCAAGATAAAAATACATACATACATACAATATCTATATTATACCGTACTGGGCTATACTATAGTATATATTACAGACACATATATTTATAACTTCAGTAATCAAGTTATTCTGAGAATAATGTGAATTAGAACCATGTCAGTATATGAAATCCACATAAATGGCTATGGTTTATATGTATGAACATTGTAAAGGCAAGATATAAAAGTTTGCCTTTAGCACCAGTACAAGTACTAAAAATCCTTCCCAGAGTTAACAAACATACCTGAAGATGATGGAGTTTTCTCTCTTACAGACTCTGTAAGTAGGCAAAAAGATCTTATATGTCTTTAGAGACCATCTGGGATATAATCCCTGATGGACTTCAATATACCATTTGGATAGAAACACTTTAAGTACCAATAATTAACTTTCTTGCTTTGTTGTGATTTAATTTTTTAATTGCAGGTTAGTTGCAAGTGAATAACATATAGGGAATTGATTTTTCTGAAAGTTGTATGGTTAAATTTAAATCACTAGTTCTAAAGTTTTGTCTCAATTTTTTTCCAGTGGTAATGGCCATTCTGTCAGTCAGTGTCAGGATTCTTATCAAAATGGGGCAGTCTGCAATCTTATTCCCTGATGGAAGATTACCATACACAAATTGTCCTCTTTTTATTTTTCTCAAGAAAAAAGTGGGCATTTCAGGTAACAGATGAATATATAGATATATTGAAAACTCTATGCTAATATAATGGTGAAACAATCAATGGTGAAATTCTAGTTCTAATTGTTGAGCGGCAATAATACAGAATCAATGTACTTTTCAAATTTCACCACAGAAACATGTACAAGTCATGTGATCTACAGACTATAGCAACCATAGTGTTAAATAGTGGGTTCTTTGGTGCAGGAATGAAGACGCGTAACTGAGTACAGGGTAACTCATAGTTTATTTTGTGCAGAAACTGTACTGGGGAAATGGCTGCAACTAGCCGCAATATATAGTCTAGCCCCTAGGTGGCAGCCAATAGGTTTGAATCAACCATTGCCGCCTGGAGATAGCCAATTGCAGCACAGGAGACTTGTAGTCTGGGTTGCTGGAGAGCCGTTAGCTGCTCCAGCAACCCACGTGGTATTCCTCAGGAGCCCAGTACATAACACATAGATTTGAAGGATCTGGATTGAAGCCGATTGCTGGTATAAATAAATATATAACATAAATCTAGGTTGTTGAGTTTGTCAATGGATGAGGTAAAGAAAGAAGCAGACAATTCACAAGATCATAATATGTGAAAGTTGCAGTGACTACTCTTGTCAAAACAGTTCATTTTTTAAAAAAAGATACTCCAAAAGCTGGGCAATATTTGATTTTAAGGCTATGCCTGCCAGACAGAGGAATAAAGAGGATTAGAAGTCTGATAATCCTATCGGTACCTAAAATTCAAGGCAGCCAAGGACAGAAGGAGATGCATCACTGCATATCATTTATATCCAATTTGTCTGTCTATCTGTCTGTCTGGTGTCTCAGGGAAATGCTACATGGAAGGGCAGAGAAGAAAGGGGGAAGTTGGTAATTAAGCAATCAAGTGTGTGTTTGCTAATACGTAACTCTGGGAGAGAGGCAGAGAAAATGAGAAACTAGAAAGTTTGGCCACTGTGATGTAAATAGGCCACTGTGATGTAAATAGTTCTGTTTTTCCTTAGTTTATGTAAATATACCTGTACACAGTATCTATCATAAATACTTACACTGTCTCTGTCTTTATGAATTAATTGTCTGCTTTAAAGACTCACAGACACAGAGAACGCTGAAATAACTCCCAGCCATGCAGTGACATATCCCCAAGAGAAAAATGAAGGACAATAGAAGTTTATAATAAATGCATTAGAATATATCAACCATAAAAAAGGCAGCAGTAGTATTTTTTGATATAGAAAATATTTTTGACAATTTGGAATGATCTATCTTATCAGCCATTTTAAGCAACGTGAATCCAGGGGAAGAATTTAAAACTTCCGTAGGGAGCGCATATCAGTGGCAAACAGCAAGTAGAAATAAGCAAAGTATAATGGTCTGTGAGGAATGTTCTTGAGAGACAGGAGCTGCAAACTAGGCAATAGTCAGATAAGAAGCAGCTTAGCTCAGAGAAGCAATTGGGAGCATGTCAGACATGTTTCTTGGATTATAAAGGCAAAGGAGAAGAAATGTATTTTCATATATGCAAAATTTTGTTACATGTAGCCCTCAAATTACGACCAGTTGCATAGTAACAGACCTACATTACAATAGACCTACCTGGGGACTACTTAGGATCCAGATACAAAGTTCCAATGGCCAGGTGTTTGCCATTGTCATGTGACCGAACTTCAGTGGTCAGCAGCCAGGCCACATTTACATTCGTTTGCAGCATCCTGTGGTCATGTGACCATGTTCATGATTGCTTTGGCAGCAATCAACATTTATTTCTGGTTTTCAATAAAACTGTGCTTATAGTGAACCTTTGCCAAAAAAAGGTTGTACAGTTGGGTTGGCTCACCTAGCTGATATGTTTTACAACTGTCATGAGTTACAACTGTGAAGGGCAAGGTCCACTATGGTTGTAAGTTGAGGACTACCTATACCACAACCTTACAATAAAGTTAGTGCTAGTATGCGTGGTTGGTGTTTCTTGCCTTGAGTACCTGAAAGGACTAACACAAAAGTGCTAGGCCAGGTGCCCGCTTTCTTCCTTATTATTTGCAATAGCTTTAGAGATTTTGGTAGACAAGGTACAGATAGACAAAGTGCTATTTGTCATTAAAATTCAGAGAGAGAAATACAAGTTGAAATGTTACACTATTTGTTATGTAACCATAAAGTGCTATAAGACCGTTGATGAGACTTTGGTGAATTCTCCAGAGACAAATTCAATGAAAATAAAGCAAAGACAACAAACAACATGATAAGACTTTTAGAAAAAAAAAATCTGAGAGAACAAAAATCCAGTGGGGAAAAATTAAGTCTTTATTTGGCATGATGTAATAAAGATATACTTCAGAATAATTATAATAAAATATGGAAAGAAATAAAAATAAGATATTGAAAAGTGGGAAAAATTTAAAACTTTTCTGACTAATATGTGGTGGGACAGCAAAAATTAATGTACTACCACAGATGAATTTCTTATCTCAAATAGCACCAGTTCCAGTATCAGAAAAAAAAAACCAGTTGTACTATTGTCTTCATTCTCTAATGCCTTTTACTCTCAGGACAACTGTACAGTAGTAAGAAAGACTTAATCACATATTTATTACATTTATATAGCCACCCATTTCATACTTGTGACTGTGGGTAGTGCACATAATTAAAATTACCACATACCCCTCAGACAATTAAAACAATTAAAATGCACTTAAAACTATTAAAAATTATAATAACAAAACCAGAGAAGAATGCATTCCAAGTTTATACATAGTATAACCATTTCACGGGCTCCACACTTCCATGGGGTTCCTAAGCCCAATAACAAGACAAATTTACAGGGCCTTCTGGAAGGCCGATATGGTTGGGTTCAATCTGATTTTGGGAGTGGTGGTGGGGAGGACATTCCAAAGGGTTGGTGCTATGGCAGAAAAGGCTTGTTATGTCAAACGAAGCTCCCTGACTGATGAGACTTCCTTCTACTGGGCCTGCTGGGATGGATAAATAGGGAAAGGCAATCCCTCAAATAACTTGGCCCCATGCTATGTGTAATGTAGCGTGGTCGCACACAGAGACGGACACTCGGCTGGGTGAAGAGACTTCTTTATTGATGGTCAGGAACGAAGCTGGGGAAAGGGGGTTATCTGGCGTACCTTTATACCTGCCCAGGTGAATACCAACCAATGGATTCAAACCTGGGCTTCCCACCAGTGCAGGTGGCCAATAGATTTAAATCCTGGCTTCCGCCAGAGCTGGCCATAGCCCGGGGCTGTCAAACTTGTTCAAACCAGGCTTTCCCGCCAAATGCGGTTATAGCCTGGAGCTGTCCAACCCCGCACCTCCTGCTGTGCTGACAGCCTGTGTATGCTTTAGTCGCATACACTACATCATGTAGGACTTTAAATGTCATGACCAGTTGGAACTGGATTCAGAAGCAAACTGACAACCAATTGAGACTGTGGAGCAAAAATATAACATGTGAAATTTTAGAAACACACGTAACTACCGTCACTGTTGCATTTTGCATTAGTTGAAGCTTCTGGAACCTCTTCAAGAGCAGGCCCATAGAGACTTCTGGGTGGCAAGGTGCCGCCGCCGACAGCTGTTTTCAGGTTGTCAGCTTCGCGGCTTTGTAGAACCGCCGAAAACAGCGCCGATCAGCTGTTTCGGCGGTTCGAAAGCCCCCTCCTCGGGAGAAGAGGAGGGGGTGAGTATCCAGGTAGGGGAAGGGCTCTCCGGGGCCGCCAGAGCTTAAAGTACTGGCGGCTGAAGGATCGAGCCCCCCCGAAGCTTGGATTTCTCCGGGCTGCGCAGCGTTTCTGCTCCGTGCCTTTTGGAGCAGAACAAGGCGAACGCAACCATCCCTGCTTACAGGAATGGATTTTGGAAGACAAGAAAGCAGGCAGAGCGATGCAAGAGAATAAGGAGTAAGTGAACTTTTGATCTTTGGCTCAATCCACATTGAAGACCCTGAAAGTGAAAGTGCGTAGTTGCAATAGTGGGAAAAATGGGGGCTAAATCTTCTAAACTTACTAAAAGTGCGGGGGCTTCCCCCCTGCCGCAATCTTCATTGCAAGTTATAGCACCTCCTGTACCTTCACCTTCGCCTGTTTTAACAGTTAAAGTTTTGCAAGATGCTTTGGAAAAGCACTCACAGCAATTAGCTGAAATTATGGATGAAAAGTTGGAGGAGAAGTTTACAGTAATAAGGGAGGACATATTGCTTGCATTTCAAGGCATGGCGATATGTATTGAACACCTGGACGAAAGAGTGGAGGACCTCAGTCAAAATAATATTAAATTGGATGCAAAGATATTAGAGACTGAGAATGCGGTGGATAAAATTGATTATGATCTGACACTGGTACAATACCATGAAATGGAATTTGCTGTGAGAATTAGGGGTCTTAAGGAGAATCCTAAGGAAGATTTGAAGAAAATAGTTTCTGTTGCTTTGGAAGATGTGTTGGGAAGGCCAGCTGAAGGAATTGCAGAAGATATAGATAAAATCTTCCGTGTTAATTCCTGGATTGCAAGACAAAGGAAACTACCTAGAGACGTGGTTGTTTATTTTACAAAGAGAGCAACCAGGAATGAAGTTATTCAAGTCTCTTACAATACTAAGTTTGTGATTGCAGAGCAAGAAGTCTTGGTTTTAAAAGAGATCCCTCCAAAAATTTTAAGGAAACGAAAGGAATTTGCATTTCTGGCACAGGAGCTTAAGCGACGTGATATCAAGTTTAGATGGGAGATCCCAGTGGGTATGGTGGTAATGTATGAAGACACAAGATACCGTTTTGCTACAGTGATGCAGGCACGTGATTTTTATAGCAATGTTTTAAAAGCAATCCCCATACCACTTTTGGAATCAACAAAGGAGGGAAAGTCTCAAGGTGCTGAAGGAACACAGACAGATGAGAAAGCAGCAGGAGTGGATCAAATTTCAACAGTATCAGAAGAAGTAAGAGACCAGAGGATTACGCGTGCTGCTTCGAGACGAATCAGACGTGAGCAAGAGCAGGATCAGCAGAATGTTGTGGAACTTCCAAAGCGTACCTATAGCGAAGCTGTGGGAGGGGCGCGGCCTAAAAGAAATTATAGGCCAATATCACTTTTGAATACGGACTACAAGATATTTGCTAAGGTTTTAGCTAGTAGACTGATGAGGGTATTGCAACAGATAATTCATGGTGATCAAACTGGGTTTATAAGTGGTAGACAAATGAAAAATAATGTGAGACATATAGTTGATTTGTTGGAATTTCTGGAAAGGAATAACCAGATCCCTGCAGCATTGATCTTTTTGGATGCTGAGAAAGCCTTTTATCAATTGGATTGGAAATTTTTGATGAAAGTATTAGATAAAATGAATTTTGGGGATGAATTTTTACAACCAGTTAGGGCATTATATCAAAAGCAAACAGCTCGAATAATTGTTAATAATAGTTTGACTGAAATGTGTAATATTGAAAAGGGTACGAGGCAGGGTTGCCCGTTATCACCCTTATTATTTGTTTTAACGTTGGAGATATTACTGATTAAAATACGGAATTTGGAAACAATTAAGGGAATTCAAATAAGAGACCAGGATTATAGATTGAGGGCGTTTGTGGATGATCTGGTTATTACGTTGACACACCCAGAAAATTCTGTTATGGAATTGATGAAGTTAATATTGCAATACGGGAAAGTTTCTGGATTTAAGGTTAATATACAAAAAACTAAAATGTTATCTAAAAATATGACAGTATTACAAAAGGTAGCTTTAGAAAGGTTAACTGGATTTGAAATTGTTGAAAGGGTTAAATATTTGGGGGTATACCTGACACCCTCAAACGTAAAATTGTATAAAAACAATTATGAAAAGTTATGGAACAAAGTGCAAAAAGAATTGGATAGTTGGAAAAAATTACAATTGTCATTACTGGGAAGAATTGCGGCAGTAAAAATGAATGTTTTGCCAAAATTCTTATTTTTGTTTCAAATGATACCCATTCTTAAAAAGGATTCGAATTTGGAGGAATGGCAGAAGGGTATTAATAAATTTGTTTGGGCAGGGAAAAGGCCACGGGTTAAATTTAAAATTATGCAAGACACGCGTGAAAGAGGTGGTCTAAAAATGCCCAATCTTAAATTATATTATGAAGCTGCTGCATTATCAGCCATAAGTGATTGGATTAATTTGACACAAGGGAGACTATTAAATCTTGAAGGGCATGATTTGTTATTTGGTTGGCATGCATATTTATTGTATGACAAGAAGGTAGACAATGTGTTTAAAATGCATATTTTGAGGCATGCTTTGTTGCGAGTTTGGAAAAAGCATAGACAAAAGTTAAATTACAAGATACCTTTATGGGCAATACCCAAACACGCAATAGAGAATATAAATGTTGGATTTAAACATGATGTGACTACATATAAGGAAATCTTGAGTTTGGAGAGGAATGTATGTGTTTGAAGCCATATAATTTTTTACGAGGAAAAAAGATTGTTCAAACTTGGTTTCAGTATGGGCAATTACAAGCCAGGTGGAAAGAGGATCAGAAAATTGGTTTTCTAATGGATGATGAAAATTTGGTAAAGCAAATTAGAAATCAGGGCCCAGCACATATCAAACGGATATATCTTGCATTGATAGAGATTGACTCAGAAACAGAAATCGTTAAGGATTGTATGATAAAATGGGCACAGAATATTCAGGAAGTTATCACAATGGACACTTGGGAAAAGATCTGGGTGAGAAATGTAAAATTTACGCAAGCTCAAAATTTAAGAGAGAACTTTTATAAAATGTTTTATAGGTGGCATTTAGATCCTAAAAAGTTAGCAAGTATGTATCCGAATTATCAGCCTAAATGTTGGAGATGTGGCGGTGAAGACGCAACGTACTTTCATATATGGTGGACTTGTAAAAAGATCAAAGCATTTTGGATTAAAATCTGGTGGAATATGCAGAAGATATTTAAGAAAAGGATAAAGTTTTGTCCGCAATTGTTCTTACTGGGCATTATTACCGATACTACCGTGGTGGACACTAATTTGATGCTGAACTTAATTACGGCAGCGAGACTTTTAATAGGGCAATACTGGAAGAAGGAAGAACTGCCGACTATAGAGGAATGGACTTTAAAAGTTTCCAACCTGGCGGAAATGGCAAAGATTTCAGCATATTTGAAGGACCATTCGCAACAACGATATGTTGTGGAGTGGAAAAAATGGATTGATTACATCCAGAATAAATATGGGACTAAAAAGTTTCATCTAGCATTTGAATAAGTATATTGCTTGTAGTCAACTTATAAGAGCTAAAGTGCGAGAGACTTAATAGTTTATTGTTATTAGTATATGGGAGTTTATGATTGTTTTTTTTTTATTTTTATACCTTGTATTCAGCTCTGGGAAGTCGGGGAGGGGGGAGGGGGGAAGGGGAGGGTGGGAGGGTGGGATAGGGTTGGGAAGGGAGGGAGGGGGTGGGGATGGGATGTTAAAGATAAAATGTATTGAAAAACTTTTCAATAAAAAAAAAAAAGAGCAGGCCCATAGAGAGCACATTACAGTAATCCATCAGGGTAGTGAACAGGACATGAGTGACTGAGAGTATGCCCATATGATCCATCCCATCTCAGAAAAAGACAACGGACCCAGCAAGAACTGCTTAATGAAGGTAGGTATTTTCCGGTGCCTTGGGAACACCAACTTTTGAAGAGTGACATAACATTTTAAAAATAAATTAATAGAGTTGATGACCCAGGTTTATTTTTTATTGGTACTTAGGGAAAATGATGAAGCTGCAGCTACCTCTTGCTATAATGTTATAGCAACTCTGAATTAAATGAAACCCCTTGTGGGGTTTCAGTGAGCCACAGGTTTAAAAAGAGCGTATAAACCTCCCAAAGGTTATGTTAGAACTGGGCAGAGAAGCATAATGACAATTTGGCACCTTATGTTTTTTAGCTATAAAGAAAAAAAAATCAACTTCTTTTTAATACAGCTTGATAGCAATGTATAAGCTTTATTATGATCATTATGAAGACTACTTATTCTTTTGCGAGATTTGGGAAGGAGCAAATCATTTTCCTTTGTGAGAAATGACTCCCAACATTGTGTAATGATATGCTTTATTGATGTGATTTTTTTTCATGGAGTGTAATTCACGGACTGTAATTTAAATAACTGAACTTTCACGTTAGACCAATTTAGCATCCCGACCATCCTCAAATCAAGTTGTTTTGGTATGTTCTTCTGCTTTTCTTCATGGAAATAATAGCAGATTGGCTATATATGTATATTAGCTCCTTACTGTCAGGTAAAGTTTTAAGATGTTTTTCCTCTCTGATGAGCTGATGCCTTGTACTGTGAACTTTTAGCAATAAAACAGAAAGATCAAGCTTCCACACTCTTTGAAAAATCATGTTTTCTTTGATCCCAATGGATCTTTGAATGGTAACATATTTGGTAACATATATCAAAATCTTTTGTTCATATACTTTTCTGAAAAGCAGAAAAATTACACATTTGCACAAAGCTGTTTCTCTTTCTCAGACATAATTGGGTTTTCAAGGTACTAATAAGTCCAGCTTCTTTTCAAGGAAAATGAATGATATCTCAGTTGTTGAAACTTTATTTAGATGTATTAGAAACAGAGAAGGAAACTGAGTACATCCAGCCTTTTGTCCTCAGTTTATTATTTATACCTTTTTGGATCACTGAAACACCACAATAATTATTTCCTACCTTCTGGTAAGTTTTAAAAGAAGAACTGTTTAAGAGTTTGGTCAGGGAAGTTATAGAATTTGATTACAGGGTTCAAAAAGATTTGGCATTCGTAATGTTCAGTGAAGCTTATTTATTTTTTTGTGTTTCTGTGTTATTTTGTGATGCAGCAACTTGACGGAATTTAGGGCTAAAGAGTAAGGATATGATACAACCATAGCTTATAGGATTTACTTTTTACATTGCCTTTAAAATTCTTAGTATACTTCTACTAGTTCAAAGATCTAGTAGGAAAAACACATTCAAGACTTGAGAAATATACTGTAATTAGATTAAATTTTTAATTACATACAAATGTGTGTGTGTATGTGTGTGTGTGTGTGTGTGTGTGTGTGTGTGTGTAATTGCTGAAGCTTAACAATGCTTGGAGATTTAACAAACTTTATGTAGGAACCAGATTCAAGCAATAATTTTTACAGTCTGGGATTCACACAAACCTGAGGAAGCTATTATGTTGATTTTGGTATCACTATCTTGTTATGATAAGCTTGCCCTCATTAAAAATGAATTTTGATGCAGTTAATTTGTGCAGCCTCCAATTTTCTTGTGGTTGTATTTAATCATTCATATTTAACTATTGATAATGAGGATTTTTTTTAATAGGTACTACAGTAGTGTGTCACTCAAATGGAAGTTCATTTTTGCTTACTATTTTCAATGCAAGTTTCCTTGGAGTGTTTTCATTCACTGTTCTGTTGGTTCATCTGATTCCAGATGAATCACATGGTTCCTTTATATAATAATATAATATAAAAATATTGTGTGTTAAGCAGGATGAGAAATAAATACTGTCATTCACTTCTGAGGATTTGATCCAATATCTTCCCAGTTTTAATCCAGAATATTGATCTCTATATGAAATCTGGGTCCTTCTTTCCCTCCCTCCCTCCCTCCCTCCCTCCCTCCCTCCCTCCCTCCCTCCCTCCCTCCTTCCTTCCTTCCTTCCTTCCTTCCTTCCTTCCTTCCTTCCTTCCTTCCTTCCTTCCCACTCATTAAATTAGTATTATGTCTTGCCACAGTATACATTCTATTTGTCATTTTATCTTTTGTTTAATATTGTGATACTTTTATATTTATTTCATTTCAGAAATAAATTAACATTTTATAGTTTATGAACCTAAACCATTGTCTGTCTGTCTGTCTGTCTGTCTGTCTGTCTGTCTGTCTGTCTGTCTGTCTGTCGGTCTGTCTGTCTGTCTATCCATCTATCTATCTATCTATCTATCTATCTATCTATCTATCTATCTATCTATCTATCTATCTATCTATCTATCTATCTATCTATCTATCTATCTATCTATCTATCTATCTATCTATC
>JAKJMR010000193.1:1099361-1117054 GCA_024449315.1 Daboia siamensis
ATATAAATTTAAATTCCTCAAGTGGAAAAACTTTGTGCCTTCTATCTGCTGAATGAATATGAAGAATGGTTGAAACAACGAACGCGTAAAACACCAGCACTAGGAAAAAGGGGTGAGCAGAATGAGAATACCTGCTCCTGGCATCAAAGCATCACTAATGAAGGTATTTGAACAAGCCAATTGTTGAACAGTTAACACTTCACAGTCAAAAATGTTTGATTATCTTTTTTTCACAAAAAGGTATTTGCAGAGTGAATACTGACTGAACCAGGCCATAGAGCCAACATCCAAGTGTCATCTGCACACAGAACTGTTGTCTCATAACAACACTGTATCACAAGGGATGGCAAATGGCTGTCTATTGGTCATATGCCATGACAGCCAACAGGATGAATTTGGTACCTCCAAGAGACAGAGAAATTAGCATCTGCACAACACAACCACCAAAAGAGATGGTTTTATCATTTGCTAGGAGGTTGTACAGCATTTAAGGGATGGGGGTATAGCTCATGTCCAGGAAAAAGAGGTGTCTCATGAAGTAATTCATTGGGGTGTGCAATTGTGGATTTCTTTTGATCACTAGTATAATGATAATATTCCCTGCCAGAGTCACAAGATACATTACCAGAAAAAAGAACAAACAGGCCTCTTTGAATTCCTGAATGATTGGACAATCCCAAAAGGATAAATTTCACATTCCACATCTGATTTATACTTGCCATAATATATCCAGATTCATATATCATCTCTGTGTCTATGTGTTGTGTGAATCTAGATAAATTGAAAATTATATCCTTATTTAGATAGTATTTTGACAGGGGTATTTCAAACAGTGAATATGACTACTTAAGGACATTCAGATGGACCATTAATTATAACCATTTAGTTGTTCATATTCCTTCATTTGGATATTTTCTGCTTTTGCAATTAAATAAGCTGTTTTTAGAATTGCATAAGACAGATGTGTAAAATTTTGGAGAAAATATAAAATCCCAATAATAACTGCAGAGACATCAAAGCTTGCTAATTAGAAAAGAATTAAAGAGGGTACATAGAAATAAGATCCATATATACAAAATCCTATTATTTTTGGCAAACTAAAGTACACTCTCAAAATATATTACCTGATAATATAAAGCATGGGTGTCAAATTTGCCATGTCACGTGACGTGTTGTGACGTATTGTGACTTTTTTTGCATTGCTGGAGCTGGGGTGGACAAGGCCTCTCCATGATGCAACCAGCCTGCGGGTCGCAGTTTGACATTCCTGATATAAAGGATTGTAAATTAGATATTATTTGTTTAAGTACTTATTTAATTCTTTCAGAATTTAATTGAAATATTTGATATCTCCTTAGCTAGATTTTAGAAAATTAATATATATTTTTATTATCTGTATCATTTATTTAGCTAAGATTTTTGTATATCATTTCCCTAAATGGACACATTTTCCAGTCATTATAAAACAATGTTTTTTCTTTTCCAAATCCATATATGGCCAAGTGATTTTGTCAGAGCATCTTTCACCTCCTTGTTCCTCAGGCTGTAGATCAGAGGGTTGACCATGGGGATCACGACTGTGTAGAACATAGAGGCCCATTTGTCTTGGTCCATGGAGTAGCTAGAACTTGGTCGAGAGTACATATAAAGTATTGTTCCATGGAATATCCCAACAGCTGCCAGGTGAGAGGCACAGGAGGAGAAAGCTTTGTATCTACCCTCAGAAGAATGCATTCTCAGGACTGTCCCCAAAATATAAACATAGGAAACAAGGATCATTCCAATGCTGCTTCCTTCAACGCAGCCAACAAAGGCAAATATCACTATCTCACTGATGTAGGTATCAGAACAAGAAAGAATGAGCAGTGGAGGTTCATCACAGAAGAAATGATTGATAATATTTGATCTGCCCCTATAAAATACACAAGAGTCACCAGTTCATGACAAGTCCTTTTGGACATAATGACTGAATAGAGAAGTGGATTGCAGATGACCACATGCCTATCATAGGCCATTAAAGCCAACAAAAGACACTCAACATTTGCAAACAAGGCAAATACAAGCAGTTGTACAATGCAGCCATTGTATGAAATGCTTTTTGTTTCAGCATAAAAATCAGCCAGCATTTTAGGAGCAATGGCTGAGGAATTACAGAGATCAGCAAAGGAGAGGTTACCTATGAAAAAATACATGGGGTTGTGAAGTTGGGATTCAACACAGATCAACAAAATCATCCCAAGATTCCCTAATACAGTAACAAGATAAACCAAGAAGAAGATAATAAACAGAGTGCACTGTATTTTAGGATTGTCTGTGAATCCCATAAGAATGAATTCTGTTATGACAGTCTGATTTCCTTTATCCATGATCTTTCATAAGGGATATTGGATCCAGGATAAGAGATGAATCCAGAATTCTCTTCTGTTTATATCCTGAGAAAGAAAGCAACATGTTTAAAGTATTTCATCGGTATATCTTTTATTTGAAAGCTATTCTGAAACCCAAAATTTACTATAAACCCTTGTAAGGTCATTGGCCCTTGAGAAATCACAAACATCCAATTATGAAAACTCAAGCAGAGGCTTCTTAAAGGTACAACACTTTATTTTTGATTGAAATAAATTGTGGTGGGAACACAGTCTGAACACTGGCAGCAGTTGCGTTCAGAAGTGCCACATCTTAGAAAGTTAGTAGCATTGCTTTATAAATGTTTTTAGCCAATCAAAATCAGACAATAGAGTTATTACAATATAAGTAAGACATCAATCATTCCTGTACGTGTACATATTTCCCACGCTTGCATGAAATTGGTCCCTGATGCTAACGCTGATTACAGAAGCGAGATAGCAATAGTCAGGCAAGGCTACACAATTTGCTTCTTTTTCTAGATCCAGTTACAGAACCCCTACACCCTGTACTAGCTATTATAATGCCAGTCAATAAGATTTTATCAGTGAAGAGGAGCTATTGCTGCACGGTAGTGACTGGTCGCGGGCTTGCAGATTCTCTGCACCCCTATGGCTAATTTAGCCATGTCTGGGGACCCTAAATGGGTCTAAGTCATCACAGAGAGGAGATGAAGAAAGAAGGGTGCTCCAGCGATTCTGGAATGGCAGCGGCTATTCCGATTGACTTGGGGAAAGCCTTCTAACCTGACAGGAGAAAGGCTGGCTGTATTGCATCAACCAGCCCAAGCTACTTGCAACCAAAGTCTACAACCATTAACCAACACAACTGTGAAGAGCGTGCTTCAAACTGGGTGAGGAATTCAATCTCCTCTTTTCTATTCTACATTTAATTTCTTGGAAAAGATCCCCAAGAAGCAAAATAGGAAAAGCTAATTTATGTTTGTGACCTTCAAAGCTTTAACAACAAAGAACAGCTGTGACAAAAAAAGAGACACTAATCTGGGCTGTAGACAAAGAGAATTATAAATTTCAGAAAAAAATCTTTTTTGAACTATTTGGATTACAAATATCTATTTAATTGGGACTCTAAAGCTATTTGCAGAGAAAAGAAAGGAAGAGAAAAACTGAAATTCTTGGCCATCATGGATCAGAAAGAACATATCAAGAAAACATAAATACTTCACAGGAGGAGATATCTAGTTTACTGCAACTAATTCAAACAACAATGACTTTAAACCACAAAGAAATCCAAAATAACTCTGAAAATATAAAACAATCTATTTCTAAGTTAACTCTACAACAAAAAAATTCCCAGAAAACAACAACAGAGAAGGAGCAGATAAAACAGATAAATGGATATAGAATTGAGAATAGAGACTTAAAGATGGAACTTAACAAAGCAAGGAAACATGATTTAACCCTAGTGGGAAAAAATTCACAAGAATTGAAAAAAACAACTTATCCCTTAAGATTACAAAATAAATCTGAGGACAAGAAAACAGATTGGATAAAATGGACTGTAGAGATGTCAGGAACATCGGAGAAAAAGGAAATGATAAGAGAAGTGGGGAGAAAGAAAAATAAAAAGATTTTCAACAAACGTGGAAAGGCAGAAGCCCCGTACAAAGACACCTCACCTGATTTATTTTTTATATCTACAGCAACATTTATGAACATACGAACAAACTTTTTGATTCAGCAAAATACATTGATTAAGAAAGATCCTGGGCAAAGGAAACCAACAAAACAGATGATGGGACTTACCAGAGAGAATACTTAAAAAAGAAACATTTGTTTGAATATGGTTAAAGAAATAGAAAGGTCTTGGAATATATATGTCATTCTAAGAGGGATGAACTTCCTAAATAATATAGTATGCTTCCCCCTGCCTTTTTTGTTCTCTTTCTTTACACGAGTAATATAAAAAAGTTGAAATGACTTAGATAAAGGAAATGTTTTAGATACTTAAATGTGACTGAATTTAAGAAAATTATAGTGGATAAAAAATGTTTGAATAAGAATTAAAGGACTAGATGACTAGATGTATTAAATGGAAAATTTAAAGATTGTTGGGAGAAATAAACTAAAATAAGGACTGTAACAGGATCTATGGTAAGGCAACCAGAATGACTGAATAGAAAACAAATATTATATTGATGTGATTATTATTTTTAGGAATATTGGGGAAAAATTATATATTCAATTGTTATCTATCAAAACAATAAGAATTGTATTAACTCAATATTTGCAAAAAGGATATTTTTGGAAAAGAGGAAATCAACTAAAACCATTATGTGGATTATGGATTATAAAAATCAATTGTTAATGATTGTTTTACAAATGTAACCCAGATAACACACTGTTCACCAATTATTAAGTGATTTATGTTTTTTTTTTTTAAAAAATCAATAAAATATATTACAAAAAAAAGATTTTATCAGTGAATATCATTGCCAACTGAAAATGAATAAGGAACCATGACAGTCATTTGGTAAGATTCTCCCTATACAGTTTACAATATTCCAATGCATGGGAAACATTATAAGATATAAAGACCTACTAACAGATACAGGGAAGCTGAAAACCAAACAACAATTAGAGGAACAAGGAATAAAGAAGGATTGGTACATGAGAATGTAAATACAATTTAGATATGAAAAAGATGCTAAAATTAATTTGGGGAGAAATTAAGTTAGATGAAATATGGGAACTGAAGAAAAATGGATTTTAAAAATGTATAGCTACTTATTATATAGGGAATTAGAGGAGGAGCAAGTTAAAGAGTCAATGATAAAATGGTCAAGAAATTTTGGATATACGATTGAATTATATAGATGGCAGCAATTGTGGGAAAGAAACTATAAACTGACAATGGCGACAGCATATAAAGAAAATATGTACAAGATGTTCTACAGATGGCATATGTCTCCAGAAAGACTAGCTAAAATGTTTAAGGACAGATCTATGAAATGTTGGAAATGCCATCAAATACCAGGTTCTTTCTATCATATGTGGTGGATGTGTGCAGAAGCTAAAACCTATTGGAACGTAATCAAATCATGGATAGAAAAGATGATACAACAATGTATAGAATTAAGACCAGAAATATTCCTGTTGGGTATTTTACCAGAGAAATATAGCAAAGAGAACACATATTTGATTATTCATATAACCACTGCAGCTAGGATTGTGTTTGCACAAAACTGGAAGGCACTGAAAGCTCCTCCAGAAGAGGTGATCAGGAAAATAATGGAATGTGCAGAAATGAATAGATTAACAATGATAATTAAAGATAAGACAGAGTCAGAGTATTATGAAATTTGGGGAAAAATTTATGAGTGGGTGAAAAACAGAATATGCTTAAAAGACAGCTAACACTAATTTAGATGGAAGAAAAATGAGGAGATAACTATATTATCATACCTAATAATATAGACATTGAAAATCCAAGGAAAGGAGCTGCTCGGACATTACCCCTGAATTGTATCAGAAGAGGAATGGGAGGGAAGAAAGGAGAGGAGAGAGGGAAGAGAGTAGAGGAGGGGGAAGGAAGTGGGAAGGTTGGAGGGAAAGAGGAGTAGTGGGGAGAAATGGGAGGGGAGTGGTGAGGGAAAGAGGAGAGGAGAGGAAGAAGAAGGAAGTAGGAAAGAAAGGAGAAAGGGAGAAAGAAAGTAGAGAAGAGGGAAGAGAGAGAAGGAGGGTGGATATAGTGAAAGGGGAAATGGATAAGCAGCACCCAAACTTACGTGTATGTATTTATGTATGGCGATATATTTGTTGACTTGTTTGTGGAAGAAATGGGAAAATAAAATTGAATATATACATATATAAAAAATTACATTTGCTGCGAAAGTTGTATCACACAATTACACAAAAATATGTAAGTGTGGAATTAAGTCCCATGAAATATCTAAGTATTTCAGTATTACAAATGAATCTGACTTTGGCAAGCCTTAATTGCCAAATGGTATATAGTCAAAGTCATCTAAATGATCTTTTAATGTCAAATTCTTATACAAACTCAATACAAAAAGTCCCATATGATGGTAAAACATGTGAAATCCATCTTGAACTTAATTTTTTTATTTAGTTTGTATTGTTATTAATAGATAACTTACCAGGAATATTGCAAATGTTTCTTTCCTTACGTTCAGATTCAACAAGTAGAAGGAGAAAGCTTAAATGCTATTTAATGCCATCTGGGATATTATCCCCTGATATTCTCAGCTACCAAGTTCTTGGGAATTGTTGTATCTGCTAATAAATGTGTGCATGTGTTTATTTGTGAGTATATATGTATGTGCCCATCATTCTATTCTCTTTTGGAATAAGCTGCTATACAAAGTGCAGAAAAGGAATAAGAAATAGTATGCTAAATGATTTGAAGAAATGAAATGAGAAGTAGAAAAGAAAATCTAGTTTACACCAATATCATTCACTGCATACCTTTCTTTCTCTGAAAATCATTCTTATTTCCACCATATCATTGTTCCATTTCACGTATTATATTTTGTTTTTTACATTTATCTTTTCCATTTTTTGAGGATTGTATCAACTCTATCTAATGATGCTTATCTTGGTCTTCCACTCATTCCCAGCCATTTCACTCTTCTTTTTATATTTGTTTTGCAATCTGACCTTTATTCTTTTTTTTCTAGAGAACCAGACCACCTCATTTACTTCTTTTATACTAGTCACTCACTTAAGTGTTCAGTCCATATTATTCACCACTCATTTATTCTCGAGAGTTGCTTCTTGTTTTACCACCCACTTAAGTACCCCATTGTCATTGCATTCAACATCCTTCTATGTCTCTCCTGAGACACCCGATTCTCACTTCTAAATAAAAAAAGTGGGCAAAAGCACATCATGCACTTGTCCATTAATATATCTTTCAATAAAATATTCATTCCTTGTAACAGACCATATGTGACCTGCTATCTTTCTGCTGTCATTTCCATATACATCCACTTTCTCTTGTTTGGTAAAGAGACTTCCAATTTATTTCCCATAAATTCATCTGCTTGCTTGAGGTTTTCACCATATATGTATATTGTACCATCAATCACTCCTTTTAACTAAATGTGCACAAATATTTTTTCATACTGCTCATTACATCATACAGTTTGCTGAAATACTTCAATCTCTCTGTCACCAGTGGGGCATCATCCACGTACAGAGGTATTCACAAACATTTATGGCCCCATCTCAAATATATCACAGAAGCATTGCTTATACATTTATGTACAAATACATTAAACAAGTAAGAGAACATTACACAGTTTTCTCCTATTTTCTTTTTTTTTTCTTCCTAGCATTTTCCTGCAAGTTTATGGTCTGCTTTTTTTTGGAATCAACCAAGTATTGATCCATTGGTTGTGACTGTGGACTATAAGAGAAAATGATTGACCTAGCCAGCTTTTATTCTTAGGGCTGTTGAATCATCTACTAAGCATCTAACTTCTTCTAACAACTTCTAACTTCCTATTTTCATATTTAGGAAAACTGTCCCACAAACCAAGTCTATTCACTTCATCCTGAATGTTCTCTAAATTGATACATTTCTCAATAATCTGCTGAAGAGCAAAAATCCAGTCTGGATATCTTTTGCCAGGTATGAAATACTGTACTTTTCAAATTTTGCTCATTGTCACCTTGAGTATCCTTTCAGTCAGAATTCTGACAAACAGTTACAGCTTCACCTGGATAAAGGTGCACCCCACAGCACAAATATCTTCAATGATGAGCCTGCCTGCTTCATACCTCTTAAAATGTCAAGGATGTGTGCTCCTTCCCAGAGTGAAGGATCATGTGTTATCCTCCATCCCTTCATTCCCTGAGTGAGCTTGAACTTTGCTCTGTTATTCTCTGGCCCCTTATAGTTATATCATCCTCTTATTCATTTGGCAGCTGAGAACATTTGAAGATAAAGCATTCCCAATCAAGAAGAAACAAGGTCCAGATGCAGACTATCTCGCTATATTTATTCTTGACAGTGGTCAATACTTTCACAGGTGCAGATGGTCAATGCAGCAATATGTCTGCCTTGCTGTAAAGACGGGAAGGGAACATTTTTTTAAAATAACCATCTACAAAGAATGTCTTATAGATCAGTTGCAGAAGGATGTTTCGCGTAAAGCTTGTGTGCAAAGCACTCCTTCAAAGCTTTGCATTGTCTTCATATATAGCAGGGCTTTTCAACTGGTAGTACACGTACCACTGGTGGTACACGAGCACCTGGCTGGTGGTACACAGTTTCGCCTTCCTTCCCCCCCTCTCTGCTCCTTCCCAGCTCACTTGCTTGCAGAAAACATGCTGTTTGGTGGCAGCCTGCAAGAACCCTACCGAGGGCGCACAAAGAGTATAGGCACAGAGCAAGGCCCCACCCTCCCCAGGGACTCATTGTGCAGCAACTGGATTGACTTCTTCTTGTGCAGGATCCATGTTGCACTTCCCCCCCTTCTTACTTCACAAGCAAGCATGACCATGAAAGGGACAGAGCCATCCACTCCCTCACCAGGTAGGTGTTTGAGACTGCTCACATCGCAGCCCTGAGTGCCAACTTCACAACCGCCTCTCCTTCTTTCCCCCCTTCTCGCTCTCTCTCTGTTGTGGCCTCACTCTCTTCCATCTTCTTTTCCTCTCCCCCCTTGCGAGTTTGCGATACCCCTCACAGCCCTCACGTTGCCTCCTGGGGCTTGAGACTTTTCCCCACCTCCCTCCCAGCCTCCTCACTGGCCGGGAAAGCCATCAACCTGCCAGGAGCTCTCTGTGGAATGCAGCCTGTCTGCGGAGGTCGGGGCTGGCTGTACGGAGTTGCCAGCTGATCGGCAGCCCCGCCTGTGACCTCCTGGCACACAGGGTTGACGCAGCAAGGTCAGTGCATGGGCACAACTTTATTTCCTCCCTAGACGATACTCCCCAGGGCCGAAGGAGCGACCATGGCAAGGTGGGACTGCCACGTCTTCCTGAAGGGACCAGAGGGGGGGTTGCGGGGGAAGTGTCTCTACCTGCCAGCCGGCACACAGGGCCCTGGAGAGAGTGGGCTTCACCTGGGATGATGTGTATGCCTGCCCCTGGCGTGCTGCGTTCAGGAAAGCAGGGGCGTGAGATGTGGGTCCCTGCAGCCGGGGTCCTGAGAAGGCTGCAGCAGGTTGGACTGCCCAACCAGCCTGCCTGTCAGCCAGGAAGGCGAGAGGCCGGTGGCAGCTCTTGGCACAAGCCGATCTCGGCTCTGCCTGTCTGAAGGTGATCTTCACTAACAGCAACCTTCCTCCCGCCTCTGCCCTGCTTCAGTCTGAAACCTGGCTTGGGAAGTTTTTCAAATACAGATGGTATCAAATACAGATAGGACCCCTGACAGGTAGAATTCATGGCCAACCTGTATTAAATACATGAAGGCTAAAGGTAGAGATCATCCTATGTAATTTCATTTCACTGTTATTTAGTCATAATGCAACAGCATGTTTCCAGTTGATTGGAAGAAGATGAACTTGCTTGTTCAACATCAATGTTGAAAGACAGAAACATCAATGACTTGTATTAAGTTGAATGAGATTGCTTTGATAGCTGAAATTGCAAATGGTGGTCTGCAAGCTCTAATAATAAAAATTAAGAAGCACAATGAAAAAAATGGGACTAAATATAAAGAAGAATAAACTAATGACATTGGGTACAGTAAAACTTAGACTTGACAGTAAAGATATTGAATTGATTGATAGCTTCTGACTTTTAGGATTTACCATCAATAATAAAAGAACCAGCAATTGTGACTAGCACGATGTAGGGAAAGCCTTGAAAAATTCTTCAGATACAGTGTGTTTATACCTACAAAGATCAGAATCACGCATTTAAAATTTTCTTTGGGACACTTTATGAAAGCAAAGGTTGGACTTTGAAGAAGTAGCATATAAAGAATATTTCTACTTTTGAATTTTGGTTTTGGAGAAGATTCCTGAGAATACTGTGGTTAGATAAGAAAGCAAACAAATGGATAGCACAACAAATCAATCCAGAGTATTGGGAAACATGGAAGGAAAGGAAAGAAGGAGCCAAATGGATCAATTTAATTACACTGGTGTTAGATGCACTACTGGAAAACTTAAACCTTAAATCTAATTCAGGACAGATCATCCTGGAGAAGGTCTACCTATGTGGTTACTGAGAGTTGACACTGACCAATGGCATATAATCAATCAATGGATGAAGAGCCAACCAAGTCTTAAAAGCATTTGTGGACATTATCTCTGTAGACCTATTTATTGTAAAATTAATAGATCACAGACACATGTATACACATACACAGGAACACAAGCAATTAAGAGAATTATTCCTGTTCCTTTGAAAATTCATTTAGCAACAGTAAAAATAGCACATTACCCCTGATAATATTTTTTTTAAAAAATAGTTGAGGGTTACTACTAGGGAATCAGTTGTTTGGATCATAAGGATTTCCTACATGAAGGGTAGCTGAATAACCACTGAATCAAACTGAATATACAAGATCTTTGTTACATTTCAGAATATTTCTACTATTAACTGATTTGGACAAGAAGAACTGTCTCCAGATAATTTCAGCAAACAGCATAATCTTATGTTCAGGTATCTAAAAATGATTTCAATCTTTTCAATTCCTAGCTTGCAAATCAGAATGTCATGGGATCTTTTGCCAAATCTTTTGCTGAAATCATGATATATCTACTACACAACTTGCTAAGGAAGTTACCTGCTCAAAATTAATATGTTAGAATGGCAAGACTTATTCTTGATCAATCCATCCTGACCTGTATTTATTACTGCACTATTTTTAAAATACTTGCATATTTTTTAATGATCTAATCTTAATCTGACCAGATTCACTTGTCTGTAGATCGTAGGATCTTTCTTTTTAAATGGATCCACTTTTAAAGGTTTGCTATACACAGGTCTGTTTCATCACTGTGTATCCAGGAAGCTGCACTACAAGCAGAAGCAAAATGGATTGTATATTGATGACGCGTAAGAATTCCCCTATCTGAAAAAACTTGCCAAAAATTCTATAGAAAGGAATGCCTCCATAGGACTGCTAAAGAAGAGCTGGACATCAGTTGCTATAAAATTCAGTACCAATAGCATGCTTCTGATTACCAACTGCATGCTACTGTCCTCATAACCTGAGTATCTCACAGGTATCTTCTTGACTTGTAAAAACAGAATGATGTGCTAAATAAGTTTTTAACACTCATTCAGCAAGAGCTTTTTGACCATTGTTACAATAATGCAGAAATGGAAATTTAGAAAGTGTGTATAGCTATGTACCACTATAAATGATTTAAGACTGAGGTACTCCTAAATGACTTCCCATGTCAAGTTTATTCTGTCCTTAAATATTACTTAGGGTCTTTCCATGCTGCCCAGTTAAAATGCTGTCTGCTAGACCGTTTAACCCTCAGTACTGCTCACAATCCTGCCTCTGTAAACACTATTCTGGGTTGCCACTAAATAATGGTGTCTTCATTTCATGCACCAATAGTTAAGGAAATGGACTTGTGGATTCCCCTAGCTTTGTTTCCCATCCTTCCTGCCAGGCACCATGAGTCATAATCCTTACAAGAGCTGAGGCTGTACTGTGGAGGAATTGAGGTTTGACAGATAACTTGAATGGCAGGTTTAACCATCTGTCAAAATTCACTTAAGCTCGCAAGAGTTTTGGGTCAGTGCATTGGAAATGAATTTGGCTAACAGCTGAGCAATCGTCTCCCATTGCCGCTGCCAGTTAGCTATTACTAGGTTTACTTGGAAGCTATGTTAGTTTATATGCCACAGAGCATTAAATCTGTGCTCAGAATAAACCTGACTCAGAGCAGATCATCACTATGGATGACACAGCTGGTTTCACTTCTCAGGCTTCCTCCTGTGATGGACCCTCTTTCAAAGCCAAGACTTCTGATTCAGTTTGGGGAGAGTGCAGTTTGAAAGAACCACACTCTCCTTCCTCAATCAAAAAGTCATCAGAAAATAGTATTGAGGAACTGACAAGAGATTGGTATGAGTGTATCAACCTAACATGATCAATAGGTGGTTAAGAACCCCACTCTCCAAGTGTGGATCCATCTTCTAGGAGTTACTTGGCTTCACCACCCATCAAATGATCAATGAAGTGTCTTAGATCGTATCTGCAGTAAAATTATCATGCTTCCTGCTTCAGAGAAAAATACTGTTTTAAGGGCAGAAAAGCTAAGGTTTGGTTAATGCTGCCTCTGGTATGGATTGGAGATAAGATAAAAACAGTGTCATGGGGACATATCAGAAAAAGGATTGTTGAGGAATATTTTCCTCATGATTAAATCTAAAGCTCTTTGCTTTGATTCATTACATATCCTGATGCATTGCGTTATCAGTGGCAGCTAAGCAGAGCCTTGGAAAAATATATGGTTCCTTATAAAAATATCCTTTTTTATATATTACAGATCTGATGCCATTGAAGAAACAGATACTAGTCTTTCAACAGTTTTTAATTACTGAAGAGAAATGGTTGAAGAAAACCACACAAAGATGACTGAATTTGTTTTTGTAGGTTTAGTGGATAGTCCAGATATGGAGCTGCTCTCTTTTATTGTGATACTAATTATCTATTTAATTACACTGACTGGCAATCTTGGGATGATTATATTAATCAGGATAAGCTCTCAGCTCCAGAGCCCTATGTATTTCTTCCTCAGTCATTTGTCTTTCTTAGATTTTGGGTATTCTTCAGCTATTGCCCCTAAAATGCTAGCTAACATACTGGCAGACAAGAAAAGCATTTCATATACTAATTGTGCTGCACAGATGTATTTCTTCATTTTCTGTGCGAGTACTGAGTGTATCCTCCTGGCAGCAATGGCATATGACCGGTATGTGGCTATCTGTAATCCTCTCCTCTACGTGGTTACCATGTCTCCCAAAGTGTGCACTGTGATGGTGGCTGGATCTTATCTCATTGGCTTGATGAATGCAGTGACACAAACAGCTTCTATTTTTCAGCTCTCTTTTTGTGGCAATATCATCAACCATTTTTTCTGTGATGTTCCCCCTTTGCTATCTCTTTCCTGCACTGACACAAGCATCAATGAAATGATGCTCTTCATTTTTGCAACAATACTGGGTATATTTACTTCAACAGAAATTGTGGTGTCGTATGCATTCATCTTGACAGCAATCCTGCGGATTAACTCATCTGAGGGGAAACAAAAGGCTTTTTCAACATGTGCCTCCCACCTGGCAGCTGTAACCATCTTCTATGGAACAACCATCTATATGTATCTGCGCCCAAGTTCTAGCTATGTTCTGGATCAGGACAAATGGGCTTCCATCTTCTATACTATAGTAATTCCAATGCTGAATCCTTTGATCTATAGCTTGAGGAACAGGGAAGTCAAAAATGCTTTGAGAAGGAGGCAGGCACTGGAGACGGCTTTCTTAAAGGGCATGAGATGCTTATGAGTGCTGACAAACCGAAGCATTTTTATCTGATCATATGATCTAATGTGCCACTCTGTTTAAAACTGGAGGGAGGTGAATTTGCCTGTGTGGAAAGTATTCCTCAAAGCTGGAAACTAACCTGAGCAGGCTTTTTAATTTTAACAAAAAAATATTTGAGGAAATACAGCATCAGGCCAAAAGACCTAGCATTTAACTAGCTACATCCTACTAGTATAATTAAGTATGCACGCATCTAGATAGAGGAACAAAGGCAGAAAAAAAGACTCTGAGATTACCAACCTCATAAACAAAAAGTAGACGGAATGAAAGACAAGTTCAGAACAAATCCTTAACTACCTACAGTGTACCGCCTGCCTTTCGTGGCCTCAAATACTGATTCAGAACTCCCTTACTTTCCTGAAGAACACTCTGTCAATCTGTGGGCAAAGGCTTCATGAGTCCATCTGCCAGTATTTCTTCTTACGGGCAGTATCTGTTTAACAAATTCCTTTTCTTAAAGCATCTCTCACAAAGTCATACTTAATGTGTGTGCACTTGGGTTTATTATTCTCATTTGGGAGACTTGAATAATCATTGATGGTTCTCATCTTGATGGTTTAGCTCATCTTTCCCAAAGTTCATGCCACACGGTTTCTTGGCAGACTTATGGGGGTGCATACTCTGTTTTTTGCGCATCAAGTTGATTTTGCACACCTTCATGTAGGAGCAATTGTCTACAAGTAGAATGACATCTTTTGCTCAGGCTGCACCCATGCCGGCATCAAGCTCCCTTCGTCCAGTGCGCTCCCACAGGGAGGGTCTTCTCAGGGTGCCACCGGTAAGAGATTGCCGGTGGACGACACCCAGGGATAGGGCCTTCTCAGTGGGTGCGCCTGCCCTTTGGAACCAGCTGCCCGTGGAGCTTAGGACTGCCCCCGACCTCCTTTCATTCCGCCGGGACCTGAAGACCTGGCTCTTCGAGCTCTCTGGCCCAGGCTGAGAATTTTAATTTTAATTTTAATTTTAACTGGGGTTTTATTTGTTTAGGGATGGATATAATTTTTTAAATTGTTTTTAACTTTTGTATTTTTTGTTTTAATCACCCTGTAAACCGCCCTGAGTCCTTCGGGAAAGGGCGGTATATAAATGTAATAAATAAATAAATAAATAAATAAACAAATAAACAAATAAATAAATAAATAAATAAATAAATAAATAAATACTTGGTTGTGCAAAAGCAGACACATTGACCAAGAAGTTGAAGGGTAAAGAAGAGACACCAGCATTTCTATCATGGAATAAATGGTATATTTGGAATGGTAAAAGATTAAAGAAATGAGGGTGGCTTGGAGGTTGGTCAAAAATGAAGTGATATAGTTTTTGTTAATGAATAAGCTTTGGAGTTGGATAGTTATAAGAGATTTAGTGAGTGGAATATAATTGTCAGTTTAGAAGTAGATACAATTTGTTTTTTTTAAATGGTTTCCAATTTTTTGATATCTTCATTTTCTGTATATTGTATATGTTTTTTTGACTTTGCTGGTGTATGTTGTGTGTTTTTAACATGAAATGTAAATAAAGACTTATTATTAAAAAAAAGAGAAAGAAATGAATGCTTGTATTTCTGAAAAGAAAGACAGAATGTGTGACTCTGAAGTTAGCAGGCAGAATGAAAGGCAAAGACAGGGGTCAGCAACCTGAAACAGTGAAAGAGCCACTCGGAACCGGTTCCCTCACAAAAGGAAAAACTGGGAGCCGCAAAAAATGTGTGCGCATGTGCGTACATGCGCACATGCGCAGAACAGGGTTTGACTGAAGAATGGAGCCAAGGCGAGATATTCACCTACCCTGCATATTTGAATTGATTGGTTGGTTGAATTTTTTTAGTCCCACTTTTTTTTTTTTGGACTGCACATGGCAGAGGACTGGGAGCCACAGGACATGGCTGAAAGAGCCACATGCGGCTCCGGAGCCGCGGGTTGCAGACCTGTGGGCAAAGAGGAAACCCCCAACTTTCTGTCTATGCCCCACTACTCCCTATAGGCAGCTGCTAAAGAGTCAGTTCCTTTAAAATCACAAGTACAAGACTTAATTCATTGTAAATTGAAATGAAGTGGTATTAAATGAATTTGACTGAATTTGCAGCTGTACCAAAACCATATGACTGAATAAATTAGAGTGGTTCCTTTACTGTATGTCTGGGAGTGGCAAAAGTTATGATTTTGTTTTGTAGCACTTCTCGTCAAAATCTGTCCTTATGCAGAAAGGGGAAAAAAGATAGTTATACTGCATATTCTGTTTAGTGTACTGAGTTTAGTCTCTTGAACTGAGACTTCATTGGCAAATAAAAGTATAATACATATCAACTTTGTGCACTGCCCAGTTTCATTTTTGGTGAGATGGGAAATTATACACATTTGAGAAACAAACAAACAAATAAATTTTAATGCTAACATTAAACAATAATTGGCTAAGCATATTCACTTACTAATGGAGAAATACATCTCATCTTCATGGTTTTAATATTGGGATAACAGAACATGTTGGATGGAATATAATCTATTAATCTATACTCGATGAATTCTGAACAAGAACCTATTTAAGGAACAGTGATGTCCTTTTTCTTGCTCTCAATGCAGTCTAGAATGTTTCTCAAAAGCTGGTTTTCAGAGGTCTGGATGGTTGAATTTGATTCATATTGGGGGTAAGCATTTCAGAGAAATTTTCAACTTCTTCAGCTCAATTATAAATCTATTTCTATTCATTAAGGGTACTGTTTGATTCAAGCCAACATCTTCAGTTACAAAGAACAATATGGTAATGTTCACCAGTGCAGCAGAAAACATAAGCAAAGATGTCTGTTTCATAGAAAAAGTGACAAGTTACCATTCCAAAATGCAGCTACTGTAGAATTAGCTGTTAAAGATATATTAAGCTTTTTTAAAATCATCTTTTCTAAGGAATAATGTCTATTAAAATTTTAAGTGGCTAGGAATTATGTTATAAATAATTCTGTGATGCCAAAATTGCCTTTCCTTCTTCTTTTTAAAAGGTTGGAGGAGGGTTATGATTGTTTATATTCATTCAGTAATTTACACTTCATGTTTGGTGGCCAATATAGCAAAATATTCTCAATTTTAATTCTTGATAATATTGCCAGAATATCAAAAGTCCAGTTTTACAGCTAATTTTTCAGAGTACCTTACTCTTCTGACAAATATATTACTTCATCCATACCATTGGTTCTATTTATTATTCCCCCAAACAAATTATGTTTCTTTGTGGAATTCTTGCTTGTCATTTCCTGGAGTGTTGCTATGGTTATGATTATGAGTGTGTCTCAGCCTTGTCCATTTTTAAGATGCATGGATTTCAACTCCCCAAATTCCTCAGCCAAAGCATTGGGTCACTACAGGGGCAGAAATATCCTTATCTCCTAAATCAGAAGAGAGGAAATCCTATTCTGTACCAATCAAAGAGAATATTTGTAGATCAGGCTTGAATAGTAGAGTCCTTGGTACCCTCAGGTTGTTTTCTTGCAGACGTTTCATTACCAAGTTAGGTAATATTAAGGATTCCACAATCCTAACCTGTGTTTAAAAGACTGGAAGAACATTTATCTCCTACTCATTTTATTTGGGCTACTGGAAGGCAACAGAAAGCCATCATTTCCCTTATGGACCTGGAAGCTTAAGAAGTAGAAAGAAGAAGGCCAAAAGGTCTGCTCAGTAAGAAGAAGAAAAGAAGGAAATAAATAAAGGAAGGAAGGAAGGAAGAAAGAAAGCAAAAAAGAAAGAAAGAAAGAAAGAAAGAAAGAAAGAAAGAAAGAAAGAAAGAAAGAAA
>JAKJMR010000193.1:1117064-1139769 GCA_024449315.1 Daboia siamensis
AAAGAAAGAAAGGCAGGCTTTGCAGTAATTTCAGTAATGAGCCTAAACTTTTATGTACATATAAGTGTGGATGATAAGCACAGACCCTTTGAATTCCTGGGAAGGGGGATAGGCCACTGGCCTACTTGAACTGTGAATGTAAACCTTTACTGACTTTCAGAGTTATATGTGGGGAATTGCCTTCCTATCTCTTTATTTGAGGAATATTGGTTACTCTATGACAAGCATGTCAAACTCACGACGTCACGTGACGTCGCGCAACGTATTGGAGCTTTTTCCCCATTGCCGGCAATGGGGTAGGCGCAGTTTTGTCATGACGCATCCAGCCTGCAGGCCAGCAGTTTGACACCCCATGATGAAATACCTTGGACTACAAAATGTTGCTTGACAAATGACTTCTACTATAAAGACTATTTATAAGGACATGAAAGAGAAGGATGAAGACCAGGAAAAAATCCTTTCCATGTTGAAAGCAATACATGAAACCATTCTTTCAGCTTGTCATAAAATGAGACCTATCATAAAAGATCAAGACACACAAACCCAAACTTTGACTACAGCCAAAAAACTAACAATGCAGAAGATAACAAAAGAAGTGGAACAATCAAATATTAAGTCAGAGGACTCAATTGATCAAATACAGTTAATGGAAAATCCAGAAAAGGGAGTGACAACACTGAAAATGGAAAAGACTTTCTATATAAATCAGAAGAAATTTGAGAAAGAAGAAAAACAGATTGAATGGAAGATAAACATATCAGGGCAATCATGGGGAACTGGAAGAATAGGGAGACAACAAATGGGCTAGTCTTTCCAAAAAAAGGCAATTAAATGGTCTCCTTTATTTCCAATAACATATATAATAATAGAGGGAGATCTGTTTGATGATCTAATAGCACTGATATAGAAGCCTAGTTGGCAAAGGAAGAAAGCCAGAATAAGGCCACCAATTGCTTTTATTGGGTAGCAGGATCTATAGCATAGTAGGGGGGGAGGGATTTGTTACATTTAGTTACATTGAATCCCTAAGGGGAATTTCACTTTTCACCGTGCCTATATTATGTATCCAATAAACATATGCTTTGAGGAAACTTCAAGCCTCCGAGTTCTGATTTATTTGGTTTTATTAGTTGGAACCTTGACAGTTATCTAGACCATAACTTTGATTTTAAAAATCCTGTGATAGCTGGGTGCTGGAGTATTTTTTTTCTTTAGCTCAGTTACTGAATGAAAATGATGTATTTTTACAAATTTCCTTTGTTAAAGGTCATGTATTTATAAATCAGTTCAATATAAAAATTCAAAAACAGAATGGAAAAGGGAATTGGAGAAGTCCATTTTGTCTAAACAATGGGAGGTTGTATTATCTTCTGTATGAAAAGGGTTTTTTATACCCTCGATTGCAGCTTATTTCAAAATGTATTATTTTTGATTTACTGTACCACACTGCATTTGAAAAAGAATGAATAAATCACTGTTTTGTAAAAAATGAAATAAATGCTTCATTCAGGCACATATTTTTGTGATGTCCTTATATTATGGAAATATGCTCTTTGAAAAATATACTGACTTTGAAACAGGTTTCAATATTACGTCCATATTCTCTTGAATTGTATATCTATACATAATAAATAACATCTACACAATGAATTTTGTATGCTATTTTTATTGCCAAGAGTCATGTTCTTCAGCATTGGAAAGATAAATTTATTGTCTCAATTGCTCAGTGAACTTAACAGTTGGTATTACTTACAATTTATGAATAAGATTAGATAGGAACCATTAAAATGAAATTCAAACAACCTGGAATTTAGGAGAAATTTCTTAACAGTGGGGACAATTAACCAGTGGAACAGCTTTTCCTCCTGAAAATACCATTATGAAAAATAATCCTGCTGTCAAACTTTACAGAACTTTGGGAACTGAGAGCTTCCATGGTTAACGGCTTTCTCAGCCCTTCAAGTTATAGTTAACAGGAAACTTTCACAACACTGAAGGTAGTTCAATGGTTTTGCAATGCCCAGTTTAATGGTTATCTTTTAAACAAATGAGATACACGTGAGAATTGGAGACCATGCTCACCAGATAACAACATAAGGAAAATAATATAATATTCTAAATTCTCTGGTCATTTTATTTTTGTATTTGTAATTATTTCAATTTTTGTAATTTGCTATTATTATTGAAGTAGTTATACATTCATCCCCAAACTCATTTCATTCCAACTGATTTCTTGAAAGCCTCTTTCACCTCCTTGTTCCTGAGAGAGTAGATCATAGGGTTCAGCATAGGCACCACCACTGTGTAGAAGACAGAGGCCACTTGATCTTGGCCCAGTGAGTAGCTGGTATTTGGGCGAAGGTAGGTAAATATCAGAGTCCCATAGAAGACTGAGACTGCTGTCAGGTGAGATGTGCAAGTAGAAAAGGCCTTACGCCTGCCTTGAGCAGAACGGATCTTCAGGATGGCGGACAGAATTAAGGTATAAGATAGGAGAATGATGACCAAGGATGCAAGGGTGGTATACCCAGCCAGAAGTGATATGATCATTTCAGTGATATGGTGATCTGAGGCAAGTGCGATGAGGGGAGGAGTGTCACAGAAGAAATGTCTGATGATGTTAGAGTCACAGAAATGTAAGCTGCTTAAAAAGCATACTGTTAGCATGGCATTTGTCAAGCCGAGGAAACCCGAACCAGCAACCAATGTGACACAGATGTTTTGTGACATAATTGTAGAATAGAGTAAGGGATTACAGATGGCTATATAACGATCATAGGCCATTGTGGCCAGTAGGAAACATTCCGTGCATACCAAGGCCACAAAAAGGTAGAGCTGAGCAAAGCATGCATCAAAGGAAATTGATTTGTAACCTGTTAGAAAACTCATTAGCATCCAAGGGGTGATAACTGAGGAATAACAGATGTCAGCCACAGACAAACTGCATAGGAAAAAGTACATGGGGGTATGAAGCTGAGCATTGATCCTGATTAATACAATCATTCCCAGATTCCCCATCAGGGTGGTGATGTAGATCGTGAAAAAGACAGCGAACAATGGAGGGTCCTGCTCTGGAGATTCTGAGAACCCCAAGAGAATGAATTCTGCCACCAGAGTGCAGTTTCCATCTTCATCTCTTTCCAGAGTCTGCAATCTGTTAATTGATTTTAAATGAAATTCCTTCAGTTTTCACAATATATTACAAGTGAGACATGCTTAAAAATGAAGTTCTGTTTACATTGATTACATCTGTTGCCTCTGCCTTGATGCTGTTCTCAGTCCAATTTGCCTATGTATTCTAATTCCATGGTTTCCCTGTTGTAAACTCCCCAGCGTCACTTAGGTGAGATGGGTGGTGTATAGAGACATATTTTCCAAAGAAATAGGTACTACTTGCAGCTTACATAAATATGGTGTTGTTTAAGATTACAGAATCTTAAATTTGCTAACCAGTAGTAAAGCAATTTGTGGGTAAGAGGTATCCAGATGAACCCATGGTAGTTTAAGCAAGTCCAGGAAGAAATTCTGATTGAAATCTCATCTGTTAATATGGAGCAAGAATATGTAAAGTGGCGCCTCCAGAAGTTTGGAATCAATTCCCACTGAACTCATGTGGGACAGACAATAGGAACACCAAATTGCCATGCTTCTAATGTGGGCAGTACTGATCTGACTGGCCACTGCCTGATGTCATTTAGTACAACATACTTTCCTGTGCTGGAGGAAAATAAAAATAAGTCAGCAATCATTTCCTGCTCTTTAGGACATCCACAACCAGCAGCTAATGAGGACTGTGTGTTTGTGGATTTCTGGTGAGGGTATGATGACCTAGACATCCGTGGGGAAAGAATTGCATCTGAGATTACCAGCCATAGGTTAGAGGATAGATCCTGGCTGGTAAACTCTCTCTGGAGAAAGGAGAGATTGTGGAATTGCTCACATGTACTCCAGCCAGGTGTTCATTGTGAATAGACTGTAAGAACTGAGGTTTCTGCTGTCATCCGGTCAGTAAAGTGGCTGGGATCCGAGGGATTTCATCTATGTCCACAATATATCTTACAGTATATGAACATAAATTGTGCCTGAGCCTCATAATCAATTTTGAATTAACTTTTTACTGTTTTTTAAATATTAATAATTTTTGGAATAGCAAGTTTGATGGCATTCGCTGGATAAGTTTTTTTCAACCTTTCATGAAAGAAATTTAAAGTGCTATTTTAAGGACTTAGCAATTTTGGGGAATAAACATCAAAAGGTTATTAAGATGTTTTTGTAGTTATAAATGGACTAAGAGTCTAGACTCTAGATTGACTTGAAACAGGATTTTCAAATTAACTGAATGAATCTTTCCCACAGGAAAATGACTTTATGTGTTGAATTCCAAAAAAATCTCCCAACAATCCCCTGCAACATGATAGGATGGGACTTTGAAGGTTTTTCACCAGTGGGAGCTAAAAGGAAATAAACATTACAATTAAAGGAGAAAAATACCTATTTGACTTGTTAACAAGAATGGAGCAAAATACCTTAACATCGCTGTGAATGATGGTATGGACGAGGAACAAGTTATAGTGGATAAGATTGAAATAGATTTGAATGTGGATTTAATAATGATAAGCCCCAAGAATGATCTGGAAAAAGATGAAATAGTGGATATACAAATGAAACTGTCTGATGTTTTAATAATTAAAGGGACATACAATCAAACAAGCAGGAGAGTAACTTGGATATTTTTCCTATATTGAATTTACAAAAGACCTGTTAAAATTTTGTAAGATGGTGAGAAGGGAGAAAGAAAAATAACAATAAAAACAATCAAGTTTGAGAATATTATTTGGAGGGATTCAAGATTAAAAATAAAGGGAAAGAATATAATTTGATCAAAATTAAAATATATGATATTTTTCTGGTAACCCTTAATGGACTTTTTGCTGACTAGGACTGAATGACATGGCATTAAGAATTTGTCTGTTGATAAGAGATGTGATTCAGAATGAAAAGATTGTTGTATTTGAAAAGAAAGTGATAGATTGTTAAAATTATTTATTTGTTTTTGAGACAAAGGAGGAAACTACTTTTTTTTTCTTTTTGTTATATTCTTATCTTTTCTTTATTCTTCCTTTTATATTATTTTTCTTGACTTTTTATTTCTGTTAAACTTTTTTCTTTATATTTCTTTACTTTCTGCAGCATGCATTATTTTCTATTTTGTATAAATGTAAGACTTAATAAAGTTATTTCAAAAGTAGTCTATGTGTCTGCCTTACTCTGTCAAACTGACTCAAGATACAAAATAACATGATAGCTACTGATAGACGTGGTCAAAGTTCCTTAATTTTTCAGTCTGAAAATGAGAACATATACCACTGAACATGTCTTTCAACAGAAATGCTGAACATAAACCATAGTAAACAAAAAGTATGATAGTTTGTGATGTAATAAATAGATAGATAATATAATTTCTATCCACTAGATCATTTAATTGTGAAAGATATTTCTACTATCTCAGAAAACCTGGGTACATAGATGTGACATTTTTTTGTAGCGTTGAGTTTCCACAAGCCAACATCTCGTTCATAGTTTCCAAAATTCAAAGCACTTTCCCAGTACTGACTAGCTACAATCCATCTGAATGGTTATAAAGGCAAATTAGTGTGATACACAGGAGAGGGGCTTGAAATAGAGTGTGAGAAAGAGAGATTGCTTAAGGTCATTTAATGAGTTCCTGGCACTGGTGATACTTGAATTGAATTTTGTTCTTTCTAACTCAGCCTCTTTGCTACCCTGCTACACCACCTCACATAACATGCTTTTGCAATGAAAAGATGAGACTTACCTTGCTTTTTGAGAAAGAACGTGTTTGCTCAAAAATGAGGGATTACTCCTGTGGAAAAACAGGCTCCGGAGACCTATTCTGGTTTCAGATGTTGGTTAGACTGTAGCATTTTCAATGAATTAGCAGATGACACAACAGCCTCAAAACTGTTAGTCAGGAGACTCTAATATGATGATGTAATCTTGTTTCTGGTATCTATTCCCAATGTTGTTCTATAACTCTACTAAAACTTGCATGCTGATTCAGAAAGCTTAGATCTGCAATTTATAGGACAGAAATCACAGCTCTGGGGAAACTATTAATTATTGACTTTGTGAACCATCCTATCTGTTATAGTGATAAATTTGTCCATTACTGTAATTATTGGAAAATGACTTTTTTTTAAAAAAAAGTTCTTTGAAGAAACACACACACGCACACATTTGCACATATGCCTGCACGCAAGCATTCGCAAACACATACACACATTTGCACACATACATGTACACACACATGCACAAACGCACACACATACTGCTCACATAGCTCCTTTATACTTGCTTGAATTCAGAAGTTATTTATTTAGTTAAGAAAATGTACAGAGCAATGATATTTCCTCTTTTGGCTCTTTCTTCCAAACAAAATAGAACTTAGAGTAACATTAAGCATAACCATTCAAAAGAACAGCCTCTATTTGTATTTGATCACTTTTAAAAGACTGAAAAAGGAATCAGTATGAAGTTTTGGAGTGAAAGCAGATTTTGATCTAAATAAAGGAGCGTCTATATTGGTAAAAGTGCTTAATTTCCACTAAATATACAAGGAAGAAACAGTCCTCCCTTCCCCAAGCTTACCACTGAGAAAAAGGAGAGAGAAAAAACAGAAGGAAAGATTAAAACTAACCACAAATGCTCTGTGTCATTTGTCTTCTTTTCTGGCATGCAGACTTATAGTCTTTACTTAAATAGAAACAAGAATAAATAAGATTTGCTGGCATAATATTTAACCAGAGCTTGGATTTTCTGCTCATGGGCTATTGAACACAAGAGAAATTTCCTGAAGGGCCAAATATATACACCTCTCTGGTCATGTATGACAATGAGGAACACAAGACATAGTTTATTCCCAGACCATTATGTAATGAATGCTTGAATGTCAAGGGAGTTTTACTAACCAAAAAAACAGCAAACATTTATTCAGCCAGTGGTAAACTGAACAAGGTGAGGCCATAGCATTACACTGGATCCCAAAGCGTCTCCAAACGTTTTCCACTAGCATCCTTAAAAAATGTTTTCGTATTGACATCACATAGATAAGTTGTTTTGGCTTCAGTATTATAGATTCTTGAAGGTACACCCATAGATGTATTTATGACCTCTGTTCTTTTGGTGACACATATCCTTAAACTCACTTCAAGCTTTAAGTGTCTCAAAAAGTTGGCCAGCTTTAACCAGGTTAAAAAGCAATGTTTCTTGTTTTTTACAGTCTTTTCTGAGGAAAAGTACACATTTGCCTGGAAATAAGTGCCACTGGGCTTAGTCACTGAACATGGACTGCATTGTAAGCAATAGTTAATAAGTAAAAAAGTGTAAAAACTATGTTGTTGTTGGTCTTAGTTGCAAAGTCGTGTCCGACCCATCACGACCCCATAGACAATGTTCCTCCAGGCCTTGCTGTCCTCTACCATCTTCTGCAGTCTATTTAGGCTCACGCCTACAGCTTCAATGACTCCATCCAGCCACCTCATTCTCTGTCGTCCCCTTCTTCTCTTGCCCTCAATCTTTCCCAGCATTAGGCTCTTCTCCAGTGAGTCCTTCCTTCTCATTAGGTGGCCAAAGTATTTGAGTTTTAGCTTCAGGATCTGGCCTTCTAAAGAGCAGTCAGGGTTGATCTCCTCTAGGACTGACTGGTTTGATCACCTTGCAGTCCAAGGGACTCGCAGGAGTCTTCTCCAGCACCATAGTTCAAAGGCTTCAATTCTTTGGCACTCAGCCTTTCACTGCCATACATTGCAACTGGGAAGACCATAGCCTTGAGTATACAAAATTTTGTTGACAGGTTGATGTCTCTGCTTTTTAGTGTGCTGTCTAGGTTTGCCATGTCTTTCCTCCCCAGGAGCAAGTGTCTTTTAATGTCTTGGCTGCAGTCCCCATCTGCAGTGATCTTGGAGCCCAGGAAAATAAAATCTGTCACTACCTCCATTTCTTCCCCATCTATTTGCCAGCAATTGAGAGGGCCAGATGCCATGATCTTGGTTTTCTTAATGTTTAGTTTCAACCCAACTTTTGCACTCTCTTTCTTCACTTGCAACAAGAGGCTCTTTAGTTCCTCTTCACTTTCTGCCATTAGAATGGTATCTCTGCATATCTTAGGTTGTTGATATTTCTTCTGGCAATCTTAATTCTAACTTTTGATTCACCTAGCCCTTCCTTTCTCATGATGTGCTCTGCATATAGGTTAAATAGGCAGGGCGACAGTATACAGCCTTGCCGGACTCCTTTCCCAATTTTGAACCAATCAGTGGTTCCGTGTCCAGTTCTCACTGTTGCTTCTTGACCCGCATATAGGTTTCTCAAGAGACAAATAAGATGGTCTGGTACTCCCATCTCTTTAAGAACTTGTCACAGTTTGTTATGATCCACACAATCAAAGGCTTTAGCATAGTCAATGAAGCAGAAGTAGATGTTTTTCTGGAACTCCCTAGCTTTCTCCATGATCCAGCGTATGTTGGCAATTTGATCTCTAGCTCCTCTGCCTCTTCGAAATCCTGCCTGTACTTCTGGTAGTTCTCGATCTACATACTGCTGGAGTCTAGCTTGTAGGATTTTAAGCATAACTTTATTAGCATGTGAAATGAGTGCAATGGTGTGATAGTTTGAACATTCTTTGGCACTGCCTTTCGTTGGAATTGGAATGTAAACTGATCTTTTCCAATCCTGTGGCCACTGTTGAGTTTTCCAAATTTGCTGGCAAATTAAGTGTAACACCTTTACTGCATCATCTTTTAAGATTTTGAATAGCTCAGCTGGAATACTGTCACCTCCACTAGCTTTGATGTTGCTCAGCTTTCCTAAGGCCCATTTCACTTCACATTCTAGGATGTCTGCTCGAGGTCAGTGACCACCTCATCATGGTTATCTGGGATGTTAAGCTTGTTCTTGTATAGTTCTTCTGTGTAATTTTGCCACATCTTCTTAATCTTTTCTGTCTCTGTTAGGTCCCTGCCATTTTGGTCCTTTATCATGCCCAGTTTTGCATGAAATATTCCCTTTATCTCTCCAATTTTTTTGAAGACATCTCTAGTCCTCCCTATTCTATTGTTTTCTTCTATTTCTTTGCACTGTTCATTTAAGAAGGCATTCTTATCTCTTCTAGCTATTCTCTGGAATTCTGCATTCAGTTGGGTGTATCTTTCTTTTTCTCCCTTGCCTTTTGCTTCCCTCCTGTCCTCAGCTATTTTCAATGCTGCCTCAGACAGCCATTTTGCTTTCTTGCATTTCTTTTTCTTTGGGATGGTTTTGGTTGCTACTTCTTGTACAATGTTGTGAACCTCTGTCCATAGTTCTTCAGGCACTCTGTCTATCAGATCTAATTCCATAATCTATTTGTCACCTCTACTGTATATTTGTCATGGATATGATTTAGTTCATACCTGAGTGGCCTAGTGCTTTCTCCTACTTTCTTCAGTTTAAGCCTAAACTTTGCAATGAGAAGCTCATGGTCTGAGCCACAGTCAGCTCCTGGTCTTGTTTTTTTAGTGACTGTATAGAGCTTCTCCATCTTTGGCTGCAGAGCACATAGTCAATCTGATTTCTGTGTTGAGCGTATAGTGATGTCCATGTGTAGAGCTGTCTCTTGGGTTGTTGGAAAAGAGTGTTTGCTATGACCATCGTATTCTCTTGACAAAATTCTGTCAGCCTGTGCCCTGCTTCATTTTGTACTCCAAGGCCAAACTTGCCTGTTATTCTGGTTATCTTTTGGCTTCCTACTTTAGCATTCCAATCCCCCATGATGATAAGGACATCATTTTTTGGTGTTAGTTCTGTAAGGTGCTGTAGGGCTTCATAGAACCAGTCAATTTCATCCTCTTCAGCACCAGTGGTTGCAGCATAGACTTGGACTACTGTGATATTGAATGGTTTGCCTTGGATTCAAACTGAGATCATTCTGTCATTTTGCGGATTATATCCCAGTATTGCTTTTCCTACTCTTTTATTGACTATGAAGGCTACTTCATTTCTTCTGAGGGATTCTTGCCCACAGTAGTATACCTGATGGTCATCTGAATTAAATTCACCCATTCCTGTCCATTTTAGTTTGCTGATTCCTAAGATGTCAATGTTCAATCTTGTCATCTCTTGTTTGACCACGTCCAACTTGCCTTGATTTATGGATCTTACATTCCAGGTTCCTATGGAGAAAATATCTTTACAGCTTCAGACTTTTCTTTCACCACCAGATACATCCACAGCTGAGCGTCCTTTCGGCTTTGGCCCAGTCACTTCATTCTTTCTGGTGCTACTAATACTAGCCCTCTGCTCTTCCCCATTAGCATGTTGGACGCTTTCCGACCTGAGGGGCTCATCTTCCAGCATCATATCTTTTTTCCTTTTGGTACTGTCCATGAGGTTTTCATGGCAAAGATACTGGAGTGGGTTACCATTTCCTTCTTCAGTGGATCACGTTTTGTCAGAACTCTCTGCTATGACCTATCTGTCTTGGGTGGCCCTGCATGGCATAGCTCATAGCTTCATTGAATTACACAAGCCCCTTCACCATGATAAGGCAGTAATCCATGAAGGGGGTTAAAACTATATGCTACAAATAATAAGGTATAGGATCATAGGATCATACCTCTAACATGTAACTAGTTTTACATGCTTAAATATGCTGTAAAGAAAAAAATCCCCACAGTTTTGATTGGTCTCTTTCTCTTGTCATCTAATGTATGCATGTGTATATAAGATATAAATAATAAATAAAATCTGGGTACACAGTATGTCATTTTCAATAAAGTAGTATAGTGTTTCTCAACTTCAGTAACCTTAAGATGCTTGGACTTGAATTCCCAAAATTCAAGCAGCTCCCAGCAGGTTGGCTGGGCTACTCTGGGCCTATCCACCCATCTTAATGTTGTTGAGGTTGAGAAACTGGGGTAGGTAGTGCTTGGACTAATGGGAAGGTTTGGTCTAAGGCAGGGGTGTAAAACAGCTGCCCCCTGAGCCAGATGTGTCATGGTGAAACTGTGCCCACCCCATTGCCAGCAATGGGAAAAAAAAGTCATGATACATAGCAACACATCACATGATGTTGAGAGTTTGACACCCCTGGTCTAAGGGGTTCTTAGTGCTCTCTGAGCTTGGTTGTTTTCTTGCAGATGTTTCATTACCTAAACTAGGTAACATCAACAAGGTTTGGTCTGCCTGCAGAACTGGTCAAGGACCTGCAAACCGTATGGATGTTTAAGCCAAGGCCAACCCTAATAGAAAGCTTCTTAGAACCCTTTCTGGTGAGGAGAATAAGGGATTCCAACTACTGAAAAGTCTTCACTTCTCAGGGAAGCGCTTCAGCTTGATGATTCCCTCTAAAGGGCAAATAGGCAACATCCCGTAGCACTTGGGGATCTGTTGGATTATGGGGTCAAATGGCAAAAGATCAGTGAAGGGAAAAGTCTTCATGCCTTGGCCCCGTGTCTGTTTCTTACCTAGCCTTTGTTGCAGTGGTTACCTTGCCCTGTACTTAAGAGAAAAAGTGAACTTCCTCCCTGCCTACATTTGTGCTTCTCTCTCTTCAAGATGTTGGTAGAACATCTGCTAGCATCCATTAATAACTGGGCAAAGTTGATATTTACATCCCAGATTACCAAATTATGAGCATTTTTAATGGGACATTTTTCCATACAATTATTCAGTATTCTTTCAGCATTCTGTTTATGTTCAGGAGCATATTTTACAAGGGTTGTGGCTGAATTCAAATCTTCCAACACTGCATCAGAAAAGGTGAAGTGTCTGTTGCAAAATCTTTTTAAGAGGTTGGAAACGAAAGTATGCAAAGAAAGTACACTGGGCAGTCTAAGGTCTTGGAACAAGCCCTGCAGAATATAAGCATGCACCACCAACTTAGTTTCAATTTCCAGGCTTTTGCAGATGGAGATTCATTCTCAAAATGTACACAGTTAGCCCAAAATTAGCCTTTCAAAAAAGAAAGAAAGAAATAATAATCCAACTGACAACTTTTCCAGCTTGTCACTGATGTGAGCAAATGTTCGGGATAGAACTGGGGAGACCCGAGTTCAAGTCCACCTACAATCATGAAAATGTATTCAGTATTTCTCAGATCAATTTTACAGGATGGTTGTTGAGAAAAACTGGAGGATGGAGTGTTATATACGGTATTTTGCTCTGAGTTCTTAGTGGAAAAACATACAACAAATAAAAGCAATGGCCAATAATTCATAAATATTGAAGGTGGCTCTGTTACTATTAATCTGGGACTGGTTTGGTAATTGGAATGTTTATGGAAAATTAAAGACAAATGAAAGCTCGCCTCACTTATGAATATAGCTGAAAATTTTATGAGTTTTTATTAATGCTGATTTGTGAAAATATGTAGAAGTAGATAACATTTTGATATGTTTTCAGTGCTCAGTATGGCAATTGTAAGAGACAGTATGGATATTATAAATCTTTGATTAAGAAAGGTATCCAACCCAAAAGCTATGTAGTGTTATGAACCCAATTTCCTTCCCTAATACATCAAGCTTTAAAATCTAAACATGGTTCAAAGATTTCCACTTTCTTTTGATTAAAAAGTCCAAATACTGTCTTTGAATAACCGCTAGATGTCACCCAAGGTCCATCTAGTAATGCAATGTTTCTGGTGATTTAAGAGAAGCTGAGATAGGATTTATAAACTGGTAATAACTATTCTTTAAAAGTAAATCTCTCTTGAAAAAAAAAAAGCTTTCATTTGTGAAGTCTTTGATTTAAGTCCCTAATCTTCACCCCTCTCAGAAACTAAGCCTAAATAGCATAATTGTATTTCTCTATGCAAATCACTTTTCACTTTTTCCTCCCCCATTCAATTATTGTTCTCTCGTGTTGCTGTTATTTCTGTACGTATATTGCAAGTTTTCCAGAGTAGGGATTTTTTTTAAAGGATAGCCCAGTCTCACTCTCATAATTATTTCAACTCAGAAATCTTTACAAAAATTCAGAATGGTTGCTAGTGAAATTACAGAATGTTTTTTTTAAAAAACAGTTCATTAATTTAAACATGCATCTGAAAAGTCATTAATCTGTAGAAGACTTGCCCAAACCCTATTCACTTTAGCATTTACCACTAGTGGGAATCTGTGTTAAACTTCTCTTTCCTGGCTAAGCAAGAAAGTGCAAGGGTAGATTTTCAAAGTTGCAAAAATTGTAATATGTAGATTTTTAATTTCTCATTTTTATTATTTCTATAAGTAACTCAAATCAGGGAACATATTTTATTGAGATATTGACAGCCATATTGAAAAACAGTTAGGGTGCTGACCTAAAAGCCAGGAGACTGTGAATTATAGTCTAGCCCAGTGATGGCGAACCTTTTAGAGATTGAGTGCCCAAACTACAACCCAAAACCCACTTATGAATCATTGGGTGCTGGGTGGGTGTGGCCCTTTGGGTGGGTGTGGCCAATTGGGTGAATGTGGCCCATTGGGTGGGCATGGCTGCAATGGTAACGGCAGACTGGGTGGGACTAAAAAGTTCAATCAATCAATTCCAACTTTGCGAAAACTTTTTTTCCCGTGAGAAGTTGAAATTGATTGATTGTTTGAACCATTTTTTTTGTACATGACGGTGGAGGCCTAAAGCAAAAAGGTTTTATAAAACCCAGCTGAAGGCCTAGGACTGGGGTGACGGTGTGCATGCCCACAGAGAGGGCTCTGCGTGCCACCTGTGGCACCTGTGCCATAGGTTTGCCACGAGTCTAGCCTTAGTCCCAGACTGGTGACCTTGAGCTAGACACACTTTCTCAGTCCAACTCATAATAAAGGTGGGATTAAAATAAATAAGTAAATAATGAATGAATGAATCAATTAATAAACATATCTAATACTCCTTCAGTTATATACTGGGCTCATAGTAATACCACGTGGGGTGCTGGAGCAGCTAACAGCTCTCCAGCAATCCAGACTACAAGTCTCCAGCACTACAATTGGCTATCCCTAGGTGGCAACGGTTGTTTCAAACCTATTGGTGCCGCCTAGGGGCTAGACTATATATTGTGGCTAGTTGCAGCCATTTGCTCAGTACAGATTCTGCACGAAATAAAATATGAGTTTTCCTGTACTCAGCTACCTCGTCTTCATTCCTGCACCAAAGAACCCGCTATTTAACACTGGCGATGAAGGTGGGATCCTGCTTCACTAAAAAAGAGTTGAAGTCTACGAGGGGAAGGCAGTGAACACCAGAGGGAAAAGGCATTTTCTCCCCCCATTCTCTCAAGTTTGGCTAGCAAGCTACGCTAGCGACCTCTTGCTCAGTGGACTCATTCCCTGAGCCTGGAAAGCAGGATTCGGAAAGAAATGCAGGAACCTGCAAAGAAAGAATGCCGAAGGTTGGGAAACATTGGGAATTCGACATGAAGCACCTGGAGGAATGGCTATCATATCTATCCCAGGTAGAGAACTACCTCAGGGCTAATCAGATTGCGGAAGAAGGACTGAAGGCCACAACACTACTCTGCATATGCGGCCTAGCAACTTTTGATTTGGCTGAGAACCTTTTCGTGCTGACACTGATTGAAGCAGTCTCCTATGTAGACCTCAAAAAGAAGCTAACTGGACATTTCCAGCCCAAGATGTCTGAAATGGCTAGGTGGTTCAAGTTCAACCAAAGAGTGCAGCAACTGGGTGAATCGGCTTCGGAATTCATAGCGGGCCTGAGGCAAGCCGCACACATTTGCAAATTTTCTAATTTAGAAGAGCGACTATAAGACCGGCTCGTCTGTGGCCTACGGGACCGAACGCTTCAGCAGAGACTCTTTGCTAGACCAAACGTAACATTTTCTGAAGCACAAGATGAAGTGATGGCCGCCGAAGCCGCCGGGGGGCGCAGTTCAGACAGTACAGCCCACCAAAACGACAAAGTTTGTAGAAACAGTCCACCCTGAGGATGCCAAATGTACCGAAGAATCTTCCGAGGAAGAAGAACTTGAACTCAACAGACTCCAAAAGCAACCTAACATGCAACACCACAACAGCCAGCAGCGAGACGACAGTTACAAGGCAGTTCTCTTCCCGAGATGTAAAGGGTCCAGCGGCAACCATTTTCGCACCAATTGCAGATTCTGATAAGCCACGTGCAGAGCTTGCAGAAGGACAGGCCACATTGCAATGGTTTGCAGAGCCCGACAGAGAGACCGGCCACCCAAACACCAGTCAGAAGAACCAACTAGGAGAGGTACTGGGGCCCAGGGTTCAGTTAGTGTGGAGTTTTTCAGAAGCCATAGAAGTGTGTGCTGCACCGGGGCTCGTTGCCCCCTCAAACCCAAACTTAAGCTCATGGTAGAGCTACAAGGAGTTCCATATAAGATAGAGTTGGACTCCGGTTCTGTCGTCTCAATCATTTCTGAACACTTTTAACTTCGTGAGTAGGCACAGTAACAATTGGGCCAAACTAAGACCCTCAGATATAATCCTAACTGATTTTCAAAATGCTCACATTAAAGTTAAGGGAGAAGGGACTTTGACGGTAAAATTTAAGGGGTTTTGGGGGCACCTGGATGTAATAGTAGTAGGGGGCCAGAGAACGAGTCTCATTGGACTCGATTGGTTTGATGCCTTAGGTATTCAGATTACTGGTATAAACTGGACACAAACTGCAGACCTCGCGTCAGTATGTGAGGACTATGCAGAAGTTTTTGATTCAACCCAAGGAACATACACAAGGCTGCCTATCTCATTTAAGCTAGATGCCAATGTAATTCCAATCAGGGTTAAGCCTCGTAGGGTCCCCTTTGCCTTAAAACATAAAATTGATTCTGAAATTGATACGCTTGTAGAACAGGGTGTGTTACAGCCTGTTGATGGTGCGGACTGGGAAACTCCTATCATCACTCCACTTAAAGCCAACGGGGAAATTAGCATTTGCACTGACTATAAATGCACTATAAATAAAGCCCTCAAGCAACCCACTTACCCGGTCCCAATGGTCAACCACATTTTAGCCTCCTTGCAAGGGGGTACTATTTTTGCTAAACATGATTTAGCACAGGCGTATCAGCAATTGCCAGTTGATGAGGCCACAGTGGCAGCTCAGATGATCGTGACTCACAGAGGGGCTTTCAAAGTTAAACGCTTACAGTTTGGAGTCAGTGTTGCACCAGGCATTTTCCAGGGAATCATAGAGCATACCCTTAAGGGTATTCAGGGCGTCTGCCCTTATTTTGATGATGTTCTCATTGAAGGGGAATCATCAGAAGTGTTAGCCAATAGGCTCAGGGCTGTTTTGCAGAGGCTTTGCAAAGCAGACCTCAAATTAAAGAAAAGCAAGTGTAGTATTGGGGTTCCTTCAACAGAATTCCTGGGTTTCCAAATTGATGCCAATGGCATTTACCCTGCTGATTCTAAAGTGAAGGCCATTAAAATGGCTCCTAGACCCAAATCTGAAGGAGAGCTGCAAGCATTCTTGGGTCTCCTAAACTTCTACCACACTTTTCTACCTCATAAGGCCGCACTAGCAGAGCCCCTCCACAGGCTTCTAGATAAGAAAGCTCCAAATGGACTAACTTACATGAAAAAAGTTTCCAGGACTTAAAAGCACTGTAACTCACTACAAAGAGTCTAAACCTGTATGTCTTGCATGTGATGCATCTCCCTATGGGGTGGGGGCAGTTTTAAGCCACATAGAAAAAAATGGAACACAGGTTCCTATAGCATTTTACTCTAGGACATTGTCCTCTGCTGAGCACAACTATGCTCAGATTGACAAAGAGGCCCTAGCCATCGTTGCTGGAATTAAAAAATTCCATGACTATTTATATGGCAGGGACTTCATGGTCTTTACAGACCACAAACCTCTGTTGGGACTTTTCACAACAGACAAACAAACCCCCCACATACTTTCTCCAAGAATGCTGAGATGGTCTATTTTTCTATCTCCATACACTTTTAAATTGATTCACAAACTGGGCAAAGAAATGGGCCATGCTGATGGCCTCAGCAGACTACCACTGCCACTAATGGAACCAGATCCGGCTCCAGCTGCTAAAATACTGTCCACACAGGACTTACCTGAATGTCCCCTACATGCGGGGGACATTGCTGCTGAAACTGCCACAGATAAAATACTTAGTAGAGTATTTTATGGGTATATACGGGCTGGTTGGATAAAAGCCCAAGTTCTGAATTTCAAAACTATTTTGTCAGAAGGCATGAGTTATCTGACCACAAGGAGTGCATTTTATGGGGAAATAGAGTCATAATTCCCACTTCCCTAAGTGACAGGGTCTTATAGTCATTACATGAAAGCCATCCAGGCATTGTCAGAATGAAACCTTTAACTAGAAGCTACCTTTCGTGGCCGGCGTTGATAAAGACATTGAGGCACAGGTCCATGGTTGTTATACATGCCAGCAGTCTAGGCCTGAAATGCCACAGGCTCCAGTTCACAGGTGGGAGGAAACGCACACTCCCTGGTCTAGGGTTCACATAGACTACGCTGGGCCCTTTCAGAGTGAGCTCTTCCTTATAGTAGTGGAGAGCCACTCAAAATGGCTGGAAGTAATTCCAGTTCCTAATATGACTACTGCTAAGACCATCCAGGTGCTGAGAAAACTCTTTGCCACACATGGTTTGCCAGTTGTGTTAGTTTCAGACAATGGGGCCCAATTCACTGCTGCTGAATTTCAGGCCTTCCTTAGAGCTAATCTCATCAGTCATGCAATGTCTGTGCCTTTTCATCTGTCTTCTAATGGTCAAGCTGAACGCATGGTGAGGACAATGAAGGAATCACTCAAGCACATTGTCACAGGTGACTGGCATCACAGATTGACAGATTTTTTACTCTGCCAGCATTCCACGCCCTGCACTGCTACAGGCAAAAGTCCTGCAGAACTATGTTGGGGGAGGCGTTTGATCACTAAACTGGATAGGTTGCATCAAGATAGAGTGGCAGCAGAAGCCTCTTGACCAAAACCCAAGAGGGAGCTGCACATGGGCGATTGGGTTTGGGCCAGGAACTATGGTCATGGGAATCTGTGGGTTCCTGGTCAAATTATCAAAGCATCCGGACCCCTGTCTTATGAAGTGGGGTTGGAGGGAGGGCAAGTTGTCAGACGCCACATTGATCAGCTCAGAAAACAGTTTTCAGAATGGCCACTAAGTGAGGACTGCATCATAAGTCCCTCCCAATGTCCTAAAACATGCGGCCAAGCCACTCCTCACATGGACTCTCAGGACTTTTCCTTCATAACTGAGGTGGAACCAGAGGGAGAAGTTAGGAGTCCTGGTATGCAACATGGATCCCCTGAAGGAGCAAGCCATCTGAACTTCAGCAACTGCTGCACCTACTCTGCTGACCAGTCTGACTCTGGGGTTGGCCAACCAGGAGAGGCCAGCCAGAGAGCATCTAATCCTCTTGACTTAGGAGCACAATGGGACACAAGTCTAGCCAAACCAGTGGGTAAGCTGGTAGACCACAAAGTGATTGGGACTCCGAGACGTTCCACTAGGGCACACAAGTCTCTTTCATATCTTGCTGACTATGTTGTAAAATAAAGAACTATAATATTGTGTATTGCTGTATGCCACTATACTACAGAAACTAGTGCTATGTTGTAACTGTCTAAGTATGCTATCCATGAAGCCTATTCATCCAGATGTTGTTTAATCACATTGTAATCTATATGGGTTTTTTGGTTGTTCTATTACTTTTATTTTAGTGTGTTTTGATAATGGGTCTTGATAATTGCATTGAGACTAAGTTATATTAATATTGTCTGATCTAAGAGGGGAGGGTTGTTATGTACTGGGCTCATAGTAATATCACATGGGTTGCTGGAGCAGCTAACGGCTCTCCAGCAACCCAGACTACAAGTCTCCAGCACTATAATTGGCTATCCCTAGGCGGCAATGGTTGCTTCAAACCTATTGGCTGCTGCCTAGGGGCTAGACTATATATTGTGGCTAGTTGCAGCCATTTACTCAGTACAGATTCTGCACGAAATAAAATATGAGTTTCCCTGTACTCAGCTACCTCGTTTTCATTCCTGCGCCAAAGAACCCGCTATTTAACACTGGCAACGAAGGTGGGATCCTGCTTCACTAAAAAAGAGTTGAAGTCTACGTCCATGGACAGGGAGGAGAGTTGACCTCAGATTAACTTTTCTAGCCAGGTTTTGTTAAATCATTGTCATGCTAGACTTCAGAGACCAACAAGCAATATCTTATCATAGGTAAATGATAAAATATTGCTGACTAGTCTTTTGTCAGATCTCATAGACATCAGGCCTCTGAATTCCAATGACCTGACTTTGGCCTACCATGTTATGCAAATACAGCCATTTCTGCTTATAGATTTACATTAAACCACAATGAAGTTCGATTACTTTTATTTTAGTAAGTTGTTCAAACTCAGCCAACTGGAGAGGGTGATGGTAGTCATGACACAATGCAACATGCAAACCTTGCTAGCATAACACTTATAAACTCAAGCTAACTGTGGTCAGAAATTGCTTGGTATTTTTTCTGCAAGATGGATTTTTTTAATTATTATCATACTGGGAGGCTCTGTTCCCAACCTGATGAGGATATATTTGATGTTTCAGTTTTAAGTATGGTAAATTACTGTCTTCTTTCTCTGAACATTTGCCACTTAAGCACCACATAATTTAATCTGCATACAGATGCTTTGTATATGACACTCCCAATGAAAATGATCTATTTTTGACATCATTCTTTGGGTCAGGGGTGGGTTGGGGGGAGATAGAAAAAATTACAAGCGCAGACTATGGAATGTTTGGCTACTATGAATGGTATTCAAATTCAACTTTTATTCCTTCAACTTTATTTGACAGAACAATATTTAGACATGTAATTTTTACAGTAAAAGGTTATATAATTAAAATTCTTCTTACAAATTTCTCTTAGGGATTTTTCTGTAAATGCTCAGATGTTCTTGAACTCCCTTCTTAGCTACTAAGACTGATCCCATAGAGACTTCACATGGCTTCACCTAATGGTCCCAGTTCTGGGAGCAAAGCTGAAATCACATTCCCAGGGATTTGCTCTTCTGTGGGTTTATAGCTCTGGATTTGAGGTAATCAGCTGAATGTAGTTGACCTGACTCTTCAGTGACAGTGTTAGCTCCCAGCTATCCTAATAAGTCCTTCTGGGCACGATTAAAAAGTTCGTGCTTGTCACCTTGCCATTACCAAACTTATGCAAGAAGTTTGTAAGTTCTAGCAAATTGGCTCCTTGGTGTATCATTAAAAATCAACTTAGCTTCAAAGACATTACTTTAAATGAGAAAAAGGCAGCTGCTACTTCTCTGATGTTAATACTCATCTGAAAATGATGTTCTGGGAAAAGAGAAAGATGCCTACCTTGTACATTATGACCCCTTTGGTTTAATGATTCTGTTCTTCATTTGTATTGCCTCCATACACCTGCAGCAACACACTTGAGTCCATACGCATGTAAGAAATTAAGGACAACCAAACCATGAATTCAAGGCCAGTCTTCATCCAACATTTTATTTCTCATGGTGGCCAACCCAATGTATCTATAATGCTGATAAGTGGTATTAGAGATCTACCACTCTCCTACTGTTGTTTACTTGCAAATAGCATTTGGAGGCGCACTCCATCCTACCAGAGGTTTCACTGAACCTTCATTTGTAAGAAAGCAACAGTAGGAGAATGGTAGATCTCCAACTCCACTTATCAACATTCTAGATTCATCTATCTATCTCCTCCATGAATTTATGTATCTCACTTTTTAAAAGCTATTAAAATTAGTGGTCATTGTCATTTTTTCTAATAATGAATACAACAGATTAATTATGCACTGTGGAAAGTTATGTTCAGCAGAAGGTCAGCAGGAGGTCAGTAAAAAGTCAGCAAAAACCAGAAGTCAGCAAAAGTCAGTGGACCATCTGACTACAGTTTTAGAACGAGAAAGGGTATAAAAGGTTGGGACTGGACCTGATTGATTTGCCATTGGCCTATAGCTGTCCTTTGGAATCTGCTATTGCCATATGGTCCTCATTGCAATGGTTTGTTAATGTAAGTGATGTTATGTTATTATGCCGTTCCAAATTATTAGAAAAGTAAATCTCTGAATCTTAAAGTAAGAATTATTGTTTTGTGTTGCTGTCTCTTGTCTTTTCCTTTGGGTTTTTCCACAACAACTGTTTCCTTTCAGATGTTTTAAATATCTTCCCAGTCAATGTGCCTTTTGAGACAGGAAATAAAATGAACCCTGACAACTTTATTTAGGTCATGCATGAGTTTACAGAACCAGGTCAGCTGTCTTTTTACTAGACATTGTAGCCTTTTCTTGTGTGCAAAGTGTTCAGTTCCCATGCATTTAAATTATTTTCTATTTGACTTTTTTCCTGGTTTGTGGGTAAAACACAGTCCTATTCACCTTCTTGCTTGCATCTATACATAGAAAAATGAAGACATTTGTAAAATACGATTTACTGATGTAGAATCCATGATGAGGTTTTTTTTTCCTTCCATGAACCCAGTATTTTTTTTTTGATTAACATAAAAGCTGACTGGCTGTAAATTCCCAGATCTCCCCTGTTTTGTTATTTTTTTTAAAACTTTGAGACCTTCTACTCATCTCATGCTGGCTTTAATCTGAATGACAAAGTTGTAGATAAGGCAATGTATAATTGGGGAGTTACCACAAAGATTGTGGTCCAGGGTGTTTACTCACGGGGATGGAAGAAGCAGTAATTCCTAACAGTGCATCCAGGTAAAGAGACTCAGAGGCTTTTGTTCAGTGAAAGGTGTCATCAGTGGTAGAGAGAATTATGCACCAGGAAAGCAGGCCACAAAGTTGGAATAGCTGGAGACAATTGAAAGGATGATGGAGTTGGCAATATTGGCTGGGAAGTTAGCTGGAGAATGGAGCTGACCTGATGCTGGAGTCTGTGCCAGCTTGGAGACCAGACTATGGAGAAAATCCAAGGCAGAGCCCAATGTAGTAAGATTGACCTTTGTCTCTGTCACATGGAAGCATCAAAGTTAAATGATGTCCAAAGAAATAAATGGAGATGAGTTGGTGGAAAATGGATCTGGGTCTCTATATCGGATTCTGCCTCTGAGAGCCCAGCCTGGCCCTGCTTTGGACATGTTAGCTATCAATGATAGTGAGGAGACTTTGGAATTTTCCCATCACTGACATAATAGACTTGTCAGCTGACCTGGCAGAGCAGTGCTGATGTGAGTGACCCAAAGAGTGTAGGTTGGATGTGAGGTTAGTGTTACTAGAGGCAGTCCCACTAAGAACGGCAAAAAAAATTACCGAGAAAATTTTTGGACCCAAGAGTACAGGAGGATGGACTCGTGCTAACAGGAGAGTTAAACAATTTTGTGTGTCATCAGCCTGGATCCTGATTAAGCATGTAGCTGGCAAGTATATATATATATATATATATATATATATATACCAAGTGTATATAGGGCCTGTGTTGCTGGATTTTTTTCTATCTTTGTTACATTTTTTAATGCCTCAATTTCAACTATTGTACAGTGGAAGCTGCTAGCCAGTCATTTGCTTAGAATTTGATATTGCTTCTACTTGAATCAAACCTGGAGGTTTGGTGGTTGGGGAAGAATTGCAGCTGGTAAATGAATGTATTGGGAAAGGCATTAGAGTGTTAGTGGTTTGAC
>JAKJMR010000193.1:1152272-1198143 GCA_024449315.1 Daboia siamensis
TTAATTAATTCTATGATTCATACCTCATTGACTTTTAGATTGTCTTTCTGTGGCTCTAAGAAACTCAACCAATATTTCTGTGATCTTCAACCTGTGATGGCTCTCTCTTGCTCTTCTACTTACCTTCCTGAAATTGTTCTTCTACTAGTGGCTGGTATTATAGGCAGTGGGGCTTTTCTGATCACGCTGATCTCTTACATCTACATAATTTCTACCATCTTGCGCATGCCTTCCACTGAGGGGAGGCACAAAGCCTTCTCTACCTGTGGTTCTCATTTGACTGTTGTTTGTGTTTTCTATGGGGCCACCATTGCTACCTATGCTCGTCCCAAGTCTTCTTATTCAGGGAAACAAGACAGAATAATTTCCATGCTATATGGGATAATCACTCCCATGCTGAACCCTATGGTCTACAGTCTGAGAAATAAGGAAGTGAAGAAAGCATTGTACAAAGTCTTCAATCTGAAAAGGGTTTCATAGATATCTCCTTTCTCTCCTTCTTTAATGATCTAAATTAAGTGTTAAGTGGTTAAAGCATTGAATTTTCTTTTTCCTAATTGTTGCCACTGTAACGAGCCAAGGTAAACATTAAGATTGCCTGCTTTTGTTCAATATTTGTAATGGTATGTGGAAAAGACCTTGGGAAATTGGAGAAAGAGAACTGCTAAGACAATGGTCAGATAAGAGACAACAAAGCCTGCAGCTGGATAGTGGGAAGGGCAAGAAGTTTAGATGAGAGACTCCTTAGTTTCTTGGACCATAAAAGAAATTGTGGGGGGATATACTTTCAGCTTGAAAGATTTTGTCAATGTACATTTCACTATAATTAACTCATCTAGGTGTGATGGTTTGTCCCATGAGTCTGACAATATTTTTCTTTTTGTATCTATAAGGAAAGAACCAATTTGATATAGTGACTAAGGCATCAGGGTAGAAATTGGGAGCCTGTGAATTCTAGTCCTACCTTAGGCACAAATCCAGCTAGGTGGCCTTAGGCTAGTTACCATACTTTCTCTCAGCTCTAGGAAGGAGGCAAACCTTTCCAAGAAAACTGCAGGGACTTGTCTAGGGAATCACTGAGAATCAGACATGATTGAAAGGAAAAGAGAGGAGGCTGAAGGTTTTTGCTTTTACTTTAGAACCATCCATGCCTTTGATATTAGAACGCATGAAATTGTGATGTAACTGTACTTGCAATGCAATGTTGAAACAGTCCAATTCTGTTATCCTAATTGATATTCTCACGTAGGTGAGGTTCCAATTGCCCTCTGTTGAAATGAAGGCAATTTTAATCTGGAATAAATGTGTTCCCCCCCCCAAATAAAATAAAATAAAATAAAATAAATGTTTGTTGTGACGTTTATGGATCCAAGGTATTCTTTTACTAACTTTTGGAATTTAAATAACAAGAGATTTTAACTTAATGCACTTTCATCTCCTGTCTTAATTTTCTAAGAATATTGTGAACTACACAAAAGTGAGGAGAATAAGTTCTCATTATATGTTAATACTCTTCTTTAGCCCCTTAAGAATTCTGATTTTGAATGGATATATTAACATCTATTCTATCCCAGCCTAATACTGTTGGTGAAAAGGTTATTGATTAACTCAGATTAATGTGCCTCTCATGTTTGAGAACCTGCATTAAGTGGATTATAGAATTCAGCTATTGTACTGAAATGTCCCAATTCCAGTTTTTTTTATTCGTTATTTCCTCACTGTCCACCTGTGATTGTCTTCTGTAGAGACAATCTGCCTACAGTGCATTTTTCTCTATTTTCTCTATTTTGCTGTCCTATCTGACCACTCTGACAGGGAATGGTGCTGACCACACTCGTAGCAGTTTTAACTCATTCAAAAACAAACAAAGAAACAAACAGAAAACCTCACACTTATTTTTTAGATTTGTTTTCAACATCTCCTGTAGGAGCTGAAAACAGTGTCAACAGTCCCCCCTCATCCTATTTTGCCAGACAAAGCTACCCTGTAAGATGATTTGGGCTGTTTGGCCCATAAATACCAATATCCCCTATAAAAAAAAATGAATGGATAAATACAAAATAAGCCGGAGATTTTTTTAAAAAATCAAGAAAGGCAGAAATAGATTATCTGAACACTGGGATGTGATGGGAAGTGCCAGTCTTTATCCATTTAGATGGCATAGCAGGAATTGCAATTGTGCAAGCCACAGGATAATAGCTCAAAACATCATTGTCTTTCTGTTATAATGATCACCAATATCCAAACTCTGATTTACCTTGAAAAAGGCATGATTGCCTTTGAAAACAAGAGATTGGGATATGAAAATAATAGGTAAGATCTGATTTTATCACATTTGTGCCCTGTTCACAACTGTAGATTTAAAAACCTATATACAGAAATTGTCATGCATACACAGAAAATGCTTGATATGGATTAGAGCTGCATAATGGATGTAAACATTTGAACAGACCTCCTTCCAAACAATAAGAAAAAAATACTGGTAACAACCTATAAAGTCCTATAATTCCAAATACTGGATGGGCTTGGAAGTTATTCTAGAAGATATATCTGTACTGTACCCTCAGTCCATAGTGGTATTACTAGGAGATCTGAACGCTAGGCTGGGTCCCTCTCTGTATGAGCTTGCCCAGAAGAAGGGAATCCCAGGGGAGTTCTTTGATAACCATCCTCAGTGGCTCTCAAGAGACTGTAAAAGTAATGCCGCTGGCCTGCTCCTAGTCTCCTTAATTTTTAAGGGTAACTTCCAAATTTTGGGGGCTAAGGATAAGAATTACACGTACCCTTATACATACCACTTGACCAATTCAAGTAGCGTACTGGATCTCTTTTGCGTGTCTAGAGATAAGGCTGACCTCTTTTCGGAGGTCACAGTATACCTTTGCGACAATAGCAACCATCAGCCTGTAAGCGTGACATTGCGAGGCCACTTAAATTTAAGACCATATAACATGGCTGACAGATGGCTCACCAAAATGGTAGAGGTGACCCAAAATAAAAGGTTAATTTGGGCCTAAGTTGATACTAAGGCAATAATAGAATGTCTTAAGACAGAGAAGGCTACTAAGTGGGCTAGATCAATCCAGTCATCTACTACTGACTGGATGTCAGCCTTCAATGCATTCTCCAATCTCTGTAATATACCTAACAGCTAAACCTACTACAAAAAGAGCCCAAGTGGGTAGACCTTGCTGGTTTGATCCTGATTGCCAGCAACTGAAAAAGAAATTGAAGGCCCCCATGAGGCTTGCACAGAGGAATCCTACTGCCCATATACAAGCTAAGATGCTGCACACAAGAAGGGAATATAAAAAACTATAACATTAAAGAAAAAAAGTTTTGCCATTTCAGTCTGGTCAGAACTCGAGTTGGCTGCCAGAAATCATAACTCAGTATTATTTGGGCACTCTGTAGCAGGTATCCTGAAGGAACAGAGATTTGCGTTCAACATACCAATCTCTGCTGTGGACTGGGAGAATTATTATCAGTGCTTGTTTGCTCCCACCGAACCGGTAAAGAAACTATCTTTAAACAGTGATTTAGTAAATCCTATAACTCCCCCCCCCCCCTTGGCCACCAGTCTCAGAAAAGGAGATACAGTCCATCATTAAAAGCTTAAAGAGCAATAAAGCCCCAGGTGAGGATTTTTTACCAGCAGAATTATTTAAGAAATTTCCCAATTGGTGGAGCCTTGTATTAGCAGGTCTTTTTACATACATAAATAACACCTGCCATATACCAGACGGGTGGAAGATGACAATAGTTGTCACCATATATAAAAAAGGGAATAAAAAGGATCCTAGTAACTACAGGACCATCAGCCTGATTGACATTGTACCAGAAATATATGCTAGGTACCTTTTGAACAGAATAGAAATCTGAGTAGAGGAAAACAACATCCTCACAGAAGAATAAGCAGGTTTTAGACAAAACAGATCTACTATTGATAACTGCTTTGTCTTGAACCATCTAATTTCCAAATATGCCTATAAGAGGAGACCCCCCTGTTTGCTGCTTTCATAGACCTTACAGCAGCATTTGATATGGTAAATATAGAAGTACTATGGAGTAAATTGACATCCCTTAAAATAGAACCCAGACTCCTGGCTTTGATTAAAGCCCTTTACACAAGTACCTGTTTGAGGTATGGGGTTAATGGGGCCCTGACTAACAGGATTCACACAAATAAAGGGATAAGGCAAGGGTGTATCCTGGCCCTATTATTATTTAGTTTATACATCAAAGACTTGCCTGGGTTAATGAAGGATACCATGGTACACATGCTGATGATCCTAAATACTTATTGTAACAGCTTGCTTTATGCTGATGATATGATTTTATTATCATACTCACAAGTAGGATTACATAGGCTATTAAGAAGATTCAGCTTTTATTGCCGGGATAACTCCCTAATCATTAGCAAATCTAAATAAAAAATAATGGTGTTTGGAAGAAACCATCAGAGACATAAGAAGCAATTAGATGGTGAACCAATTGAACAAATTAACACCTTTGTATATTTGGGTGTAACTTTTTCCAAGACTGGATCTTGGGCATGCCATCATCAACAGAATACATTTAGAGCAAAAGCCCATTTGAATTTATTGCTCAAACTAAAGAACCATAGTCACCCAGGGTCCCTAGCCCCATTAATCAAGGCTAAGGTTACCACAATACTCTTGTATAGAGCAGAAATTTGGGATCTTTACTCAACCACAGTCCTAGAACAAACACAGTCCCAGCTTTTGAGATGTATTTTGGGTGTAGATCCAAGAACATCTGCAGCAGCAGTTAGAGCTGAATTGGGAATTCATACAATTCATGCATTATCTAAAATTAGAGCTTATAACTACTGGTGCAAAGTTAATGAAATGGAGACTGATAGACTCCCCAAGTTATGCCTACTAGAGCAAATAAAACTACAATCACAAATCTCCTGGATCACCAAACTAACAAATTTTGTAAGAAGCTGTGGCCTTCCCATCTCTTGCGTAACAGGAGAACAATCCAAAAAAAGAGTTGCCTGAAGAATTAAGGATATAGAACAGGGGTGTCAAACTCAATTTCATTGAGGGCCGCATCAGCATTGCGGTTGTCCTCAGGGGGCCGGGTGGGTATAGCCAGGGAGGGCGTGGCCTACTGGGTGGCGTGGCCAGCTCTACATCGTTCGCATCAAGGGTGCCTATGGAGGCCTGGGCAGGACTGGGACAGATCTGAGGGTCTCTGGAAGACGGAGGGTCTCTGGGCCAGGGTCAAGGTAGTGGGGGCCATTACCTCACTGTTTCCAGGATGGTTTCGCGGGCCACATGAAACCACTTTGCGGGCCGGATCCGGCCCCCGGGCCTTGTGTTTGACATGTCTGATATAGAAGCACAAACTGATATAGCTATCCTTGGTAAGGTGGATAACTTGAAATGGCTGAGTAAATACAAATGTACTTTTCAAGTGGACAGTTATTTGAAGTTACAACTCCCAAAACATCTTAGGGAGATATTTACGGGAGCGAGATTCGAACAGCTTGACACAATGGTCAGATATGGGAGATTTCATGCTATACCCTATAATGAACGTCTTTGCATTTGTGGAGCAGCAGAAGACCTGCCTCATATCCTGTTTAACTGTTGCCTGTATAAGAGGGTAAGAGACAGGTATCTTGGTCTATATACCAAACGAATGACCCATTGGGATCCCCATATCAAAACAACTCACCTTATGTCTGGCCAGAACTTGAAAATAACATTTTACATAGCACAGTACCTAAACAAAATGGTCCAGTTGAGATCTGCATATAATAATTGTACATTATTACAATTTCATTTTAGATTGTATTTTATTACCATTTCATTTTAAATCGTATTTTATTCTGGTTCCATTTTAAATTGTATTTTATCAAATTCCATTTTAAATTGCTTTTATCAAATTCTGGTAACAATTTGTGCTGGAGCTTTGCACTTAGATGTGGCCCAAGGGCTAATCAATAAAGTTGTTGATTACATGTCATATTATAAAAACAATTTCTTAACCTTCATTCTTCTCCAGGCTCCTTTAACTTCTTTGTTTCTTAAAACATAGATAAGGGGGTTCAGCATGGGGATCACAACAGCATAAAACACAGAAATTATTTTGTCATAATTCAGAGAATGAGAAGAGCTTGGCTGCACATATATGAAGAAGAGGGTGCCATAGAAAATCACAATAGCAGTCAGGTGGGAGGCACAGGTAGAGAAGGCTTTGTGTCTTCCGCTAGTAGAATGTTTTCTAAATATGGAGTCCAGAATATAGATATAGGAGATGATGACTGTGAAGAGGGACCCAGTTAAATTGATTGTACTCAAGGCAAAAAGCTGGATTTCTTTTGTCTGAGTGTCAGAGCAGGATAAAGCTAGAAGTGGTGGGTCATTGCAGTAAAAGTGGTTAATTAAATTTGGACCACAGAAGGATAACTGGAATGTTAATGCTGTCTGGATTATGGAGTTCACAAATCCATAGCTATAGACACCAACTACCAAGGAAACGCAGCACTTTTTGGACATAATTCTGGAATAAAGCAATGGATGGCAAATGGCCACATATCGATCATATGCCATGACTGATAGCAAAAACAATTCAGTGGTCACCAATGCAACAAACATAAAAAATTGTATAAGACATCCAGCCCATGAAATGGTTTTCTCGTTAGCTAAAAAATCTGTTATTGCTTTGGGGGTAACAGTTGAAGAATAGCTGGCATCCAGGAAGGCCAAATGGCTGAGAAAGAAGTACATTGGAGTATGTAGCTGGGGATCTATCTTGATCAACAGGATCATCCCTAGGTTTGCACTCAGTGTGATGATATAAATAATCAAGAATATATTAAAGAGAACGACTCGTAATTCTGGATGATCTGTGAATCCTGAAAAGATGAAATCCGTCACCTGGGTCTGATTTTGTCCAGTCATATAGTCCTGCTTTTTTTTTCCCTGCCAAGGGTTTGAAGAAAGGAAGAAGAAATCAAGATTACTATATAGTTGTTAATTCACTTTTCATGTTTACTGGATTATTTTAAAATAAATATTTAATGTTTGTTGATCTGAAAAGTGGACCTTGAACCTGTGGGAATAACACTAAGAAGATGAGGATGGTTTAAATATGCTTCACCAAAGTTTCATATTCAAGCTCACTCACTTTATTTTGAATTTGAGAGCCAGTTTGGTCTAGTGGTTAAGGTATGGTACCAGTCTAGAAACCAGAAGACTGTGAGTTTTAGTTCTGCCTTAGCCGTGAAAGCCAGCTGGTGACTTTGGGCCAGTCACTCTCTCAGCCCAACTCACCTCACAGTGTTGTTGTAGGGAAAATTGGAGGATGAACATGTGTTGGATATGTTTGATACTTTGAGTTATTTGTAAAATAATAAAGGCAAGATATAAAATATACTCTTTTGAATTGAAAACTGAAAAGAAAACATTTGGCTGGTACAATCTTGTCCCAGTGTAGTCATATTGCACTTCCAAAATCTTGTTCATTATCCTTTCTTGTACCCTTTCAATTAGACTTCTGTTAACACTTTCCAAGGCATATTTAATAAACTTGTCTATAGTACTTGCATCCATTCTTTCTATCTTTCCTTTGTATAAGGAATAATTCTTTCAATTTTCAGGCAGAGACACAGCCTCCACACACATTAATTAAGTCTCATAGTCATTTTGGAAACAATCGACACTCAGATTTTAACAATTTTTTAATTATACCATTTACATTTGCAGTCGGTAGAACAAATATTAGAACTGGCAGTGAAAATATTGGTGAATAGCTTCTGCTTTTTAGGATCACCCATCAACAGTAAACTAACAGTCAAGCATTAAAATGCAGTCTAGCACTTGGTAGAGCATCCTGAAAGCTTTGGAAAAGAATATGCCTACAATATAATACCTACCTACAGTGGTAGGTAAGTTAAAAAGATCTACCCCGAAAATAAGCTCTAGCTTGATTTTTGGGGGTGGGACTATTTTAAGCCCTACCCGAAAAATAAACCCTAGTTTTGGGGCAAGGCACACACCCAAAAATCAAACGAGGATGGGGGTGGGGGAGGTGGAGCTGCCTACATGCCCTGCACCCACTTACCTTGCAGCCAGGCCTCTCCTTGCCAGCTCACTTCTTCTCCGGCTCCACAGGCCTGCATTTTGCAGTCAAGGCCTTTCCAGAAGGCCATTGCAGCCAAGAACTGAGCTATGGATTGAATCCATTGCTTGGTTAGTGGCTGCAGAGGCCTTCCAGAAAAGCCTGACTGTGAAATGCAGGCCCTAGCTCCATTCTGAGCTGTGGAATGAAGCTGGCCACAGAAGAAGTGGGCCTGCAGGGAGAAGCTGTTGGTGCCAGAGATGAGTGGAAAAGACACCCTCCCCTTAAAATAAAACCTGGTGCCTCTTTTGGAGGCAAAAAAAATAAAAATAAGACCTGGTCTTATTTTCAGGGAAACATAGTATATTCCTACACAATACTACAAGCCATATTATTCTCTGTGACATTGTACGGAATGAAAGTTGGACTTTGAAGAAATAGGATAAGCAGAATATTTGATGCTTTAATTTTGGTATTGGAAGACTGAGAATACCATGGACAGCCAAAAAACAACAACAACAACCCAATGAATCAACAAATGAATCAACAATTCTCATGTAAGGCACAGTTGACAGTCTCAAATTATTGTATTCTGGATACAATCTTATACAATGACCAAGTTGCATAGAGAAGGCTCTAATGCTGGGAAAGTTTGAAGGAAAGACAGAAGGCCTTCTTTACCTTGACATTGATTGCTGCCCTTCAGGACCAAAATGTTTTTACCAATTGACCTGTGAAACAATGAGCAGACAGGTTTTGTTTTTCCTCCAAATGTTCTGACGGAAGGGTGTACGGATATACTGAGGGCTGTTTGAAAAAATAAAAAAAGTGAAATTGACAAGGCTGTGCTATCTTCTCCATCCAGGACTACATGCAACTAAAATGTACAAAAGAGTCATCACTAAATGTTAATTTTTGCTTTTGCTAGTATTATTAAAAATTCCTGAATTATTGCAGCTTTTTTTAACTTTCTGATAATTTAAACACTACCTATATATATAATTCTGAAGCTGGAGTAAGTTGATTTCATAGTTCATGTAATATGAAATATAAAAATGAGCAAATCAGTGGTAGAAAGCAGCAACAGTATATGTATTTTAAAAATGCTCTTAAGAGCCTACCTGATTACTCCAATGTAGCCTTGAAGCACAGTTGTTATCAAGAATTTATATAGGAAAGACAATAATTATATACAGTATTGCAGTTGGCTTAATGATTTTCTCCCTTGATAGTGGTTAAGCATGTTTACTAACAAGCAATGACTGGAGGAAAAATGGAAACAGAAAAGAGCCAGACACCATTTTCCTACTAAGTGGAACCTATGATGAAGTTCTCCTGTGTTTGACTTATTTTTGAAAGATCTCTGCCTAGCTCAATAAAACAGCAGCTGCCTCCATTTGGGCTGCACATTAGTGCACAGAATACAGACACTGACAGAGATAACTGATCTCATTAAATACTATTCTGTACAAAAAAACTCCCTGAACATGAAAAATTGAATATCAGGAAATACTTTTTAACCTTGTTTTGACCCCATTATGCTAGAACTGTACTTTCTGAGATGTCAAGATGTTCAGAAGCAAACATTGTTCCTTGTTCTCTTTTCATATATCATTTGCTGATGTTGACAACTGCCTTTACTAGGATCTAAAGTTCAAGGAATGAATCTTTCTGCACACAAAAGTTTTAACTTTGATTCTCTTAGGAGCCATAGAAGGGCAGCTGCCTAATTAATGAAGAAGGGCAGATAAAGTGCAGGAAGATGAACAACAGCTGAAAGTTACATCTTTTGGAGAAGACCAGATCCTATACACCAGGCTTCTCCAATCCATAGCCTGCAGGCCACATGAAGCTCTGGACAGCTAATAATGTGGTTCTACAACTTTTAACATTATTATGTGCTTTTCAGTCATTTTTTAAAGTGATACTATATTATATATTTTGTATGTGGCCCAAGACCTTCACTCTTCATTTAATAAGGCCCAGGCAAGCCAAGAAGTTGGACACCTATGCTATACAGCAAGGGTGTCAAACGTGATTTCATTGAGGGCCACATCAGCATTGTGGTTGTCCTTAGGAGGCCAACTGGGTATGGTTGGGTGGGCATGGCTGCCTGGGTAGGCATGGCTGGCTCGATGTTGCTTGCATTGGGGGGTACCTGTGAGGGGCCAGGAAGGACTGTGGAGGGGGTTTGGGGGGGTCTCTGACAGAGGGGGATGGGACCAGGGCAGGCACCAGGGCCTGGTCCATCAGAGAAGCCTCACCATCCCTCTCAGTGTGGGCTGCCCGGGACCATGGGTGGCAGGGAGGCAGGCATCTGGCCTGGCCCTCAAGCTCCCGGTGGCTGAGACCCCACAATCCAGGCCAGCTCTGCTTTCTGGGGGTGACCGGCCACACACGGGGCAGCTCCAGGGATGGGCTCAAGCAGAGTGGGGAGGGGAGTCCCAGCTGACTCTTGGGGATGGGGAGCTCCCCACCCTTTCCTTTTGCTGGGGCTGTTGAGGTTGTGGTGGTGGGTGGGAGGCTCATCCCGTGTGTGCAGTAGAGCTGGAGGACCAAGTTTTATGGCAGGTGCCAAGAGGGCACCACCATACATCTTTGCTTGCCTGTGCCTGCTGCCTGGGTGTGGCAGGTGGCTGGCCAGCTGGGTGGCACACTTGGTGGGCTAGATCATGTGCCTTCTCCCCTGTACCTCTGCCTATGCCTGCCACTTGAATCTGGCCAACTTTTCTGTCCCAGCCTATGCGAATATGGGTTGAGGCAATTTGGTGGAAGGATGGTCTTTACAAAAGAGTAAAAAAAAGATGCTTTGTTATCTGTTGCCCTGGATATTCTTGATTATGCATACTAAAAAATTTTAGATTACTGCAAACAGTGCACTGTGAAGAGAATTACTAGATGGGTGGATAGAAAGAGTAATCTGCTTGGAAATGTCACTATGATAAATAAGTGGAATGTTTGTGTTTTCTTATGAAGAATTAAGTAACATTTATGGAAAATCTATTTAAATAGATTTTTTTCACGTGCTTATAAAAATACAGAATAGCCAAGTAATCCAATATGGCAGATATTTTGATTTAGAGATAAGCTTTAACACTTCCCAGTGCTTCATTTGGAAGGAATCTATGCATTGCAATAATAAGTTAATATCTCATTTAATATAGGACTTTTTTTGTAAGCAAAGGTCTGCTCCAAAGCACTGTGACTTGAAAGACCATGATTACTCTTTTCCATGTGATTGGGACATAGTTTTATCTATTATGTCTCTCCTTCTTTCCTTGCTTTTTGCCTTTTGCCATCCTGACATGTTAGAAAACTGGGAGTTGCAATAATTTCTGCAGTCAGTATATCTGATTACAGAATGGGAAAGCATCACAGAGCTTCCACAATTTAAAGCAAGCTTTCCAAATAAGCAGTCATACATGACAGTCATGGCAGATAAGAGAAGGTCACCTCCTGTTTTTGGAGAAAAAGCAATAAGAGATGAAACTGAAAGACAGCAATAAATCTCGACGACATTATGTATTCCTCCTGTATATTATCCTATAAGGAATAAATACATTAAAAATAGCATAAGATTTAAATAACTTGCTTAGAAAGGTACATTCTAAATGTACATAACAGAAACAATTCTGTTGAACAGAAAGAATGACAATTTGTTTATGAATATAAATTACAGGTAGTCAGTCCTCAATTTACAACCACAACTGAGCCCAAAATTTATGTTGCTAAGTGAGACATTTGTTAAGTGAGTTTTGTCCCATTTTACGACATTTCTTGCCATGGCTGTTAAGTGAATCACTGCAGTTGCTAAGTTAGTAACATGGTTATTAAGTAAATCAGGCTTCCCTATTGACTTTGCTTGTCTGAAGGATTGCAAAAGCTGATCACATGATCCTGGGACACTGCAACCGTCATAAATATGAACCAGTTGCCAAGAATCCCAATTTTGATCATATGACCAGGGGATGCTGCAATGTTCGTAAATTGAAAAATGGTCATAAGTCATTTTTTTCAATGCTGTTGTAACTTTGAACAGTCACTAAATGAACTGTTGACAGCCAAGAACTATCTATATATCTTGTGCATATCCTTTGAGAATCTTAAAATACTTTGAAAAACATGAGTTTGTGTGAGCAGTGACACAATATCAAAAGGGAATAAAACCTTTCTTCCACCTTCTTGCCAATTTTAATACTCCCAAGAATGCTTCTGGGGCCTACTGTACTAAATTCATCTTTCTCTTGATGCACCTTCTGACATGTTTTTGTTTGCAGTCTGAATTAAGAACTTGTCTCTTTTAAATATTTAAAATTTGAAAATTACGTATTTTCAATTCACAATATGTAGATCTACTTATAACCCCAAGCATACAGTATATTATTAATGCTCTTTTTATTTTATATACAATAATGCCAATGATGATTTGTGTCAAGGCCTGATCTTCTGAGTTTGATCATTCTTGAATCAGAATTCCTATACAATATTTAGAGAAACCAGCTATTTAGCAGATACCAAGAACGATGTTAAGGATCAACTTAATCTAAAGAAGTTTCATCCTGATTAGAAATAAAACAATTTGATTTATTTTTCTTCAGAGTCTCTACATCTCAATAATACAGATTAATTGTGAGCTTGCAATTTCATTTCAATTGCTTTACAGTTTACCTTCCCTTAATTTCAGAGACTGGAATATTAATAGTTGATAAGAAGAGGCAACAGTTAGAAAAGGTTAGTGCCACATCACAGTGGCTGAAGGGGGGCGGTTCCATGCGGTATCTGATATGGCATAGGATTACTGAAATGCAAAGCTGTTAATTCTAGAAGCAGCTATGTGATCAAGCAGAAGCCACTGAAATTAATGGACTACAAACATCTGTTCCATCTTGTCAACATTCAAGTACCTGAATGAACTTTGCTTCATTCCAGCTCTATCATGAAATATTTGAATGAAGATCATGGGGACTTCTTTCTTGATTGTGGCTTAGCAGCTGCAGCAACCACAGGTTCTTAGTTATGGCTACTTCAGCACATCATGTTTCTTAGACCAGTAACAAGTCAATGGCTTACTCATGCATCTCACAAGGACTAGACATGTTGTTTACTCTTCAGGATTTCTTGATGCAGGGAGTCTTTTAATACTCTCAGTGCCTCTTATGTTAGACTTATTATTTTATGATGCAACAGAGCTGCACAGAACATGGGCTGTTAAAGACATTTTTTCACAGCTAACCACAGAATGAAGCAAGTGAGGCCAGATTGTCTTTGTTATGAAGAATGAGTACATTGCATTTGAAATGGACAGACAGTTGTACAGTTTTCTTGTGGCTTATTTTTCTCTCGAATATTTGGCCTATGTGCCCACTATTGGATAAGTCAAGGCCAAGCATTGTTTGCAAGGCATCTCACTATTAAAAAACATTTCCTCCCCATCACCTTTTTAAAGGCTTCCTTCACTTCTTTGTTTCTCAAGCTATAGATAAGGGGGTTCAACATGGGGATAACGACAGCATAAAAAACTGACACCACTTTGTCATAACTGAGGGAGTGAGTGGAGCTTGGTTTCAGGTACATGAAGAAGAGGGTGCCATAGAATATGATGACGGCAGTCAGGTGGGAGGCACAGGTGGAGAAAGCTCTGTTCCTTCTCCCAGAAGATTGTTTTCCAAAGATGGTGCACAGAATGTAGACATAAGAGACAATGATTGTAAAGAGAGAACTACTTAAATTGATACCAGACAAGACTAAAAGCTGGATTTCTTTAGGTCGTGTGTCAGAGCAGGACAAGGCTAACAGTGGAGGGTCATTGCAGTAGAAATGATCAATCAAGTTTGATGAGCAAAAAGAGAGTGTAAAGGTTAATGCTGTTTGAACCACTGAGCTCACAAAACCATAGATATACACACTGGTCACTAATACGGTGCACAACTTCTTTGACATAACAACAGAATAAAGCAGTGGGTTGCAGATGGCTACATAACGGTCATATGCCATGACAGATAGTAAGAATAATTCAGTCATCACCAAACCATCAAACATGTAAAACTGAATAGCACACTCAATCAAGGAAATGCTTTTCTTTTTGGCAAAAAAGCCTGCCATTGCTTTAGGAGTAACAGTGGAAGAATAGCCAGCATCCAGGAAAGACAAATGGCTGAGAAAGAAGTACATTGGAGTATTCAGCTGGGGATCCGTTTTGATCAATAGGATCATCCCTAGATTTGCACTCATTGTGATGATGTAAACAATCAAGAAGAGGGTAAACAGAACTACTTGCAGTTGTGAATAATCTGTGAGTCCTGAGAAGATGAACTGTGTTACTTGGGTTTCATTTTTCGCATTCATTTAATGAATTTTAATTTAATTTTAATTTAAAAAAAACCTGTTAGAGAAAGAAGGGAAAAAGAGCAACCCAAAAGAAACTGGAAAAAAGAAGAAAAAATAATAGTTATTTATTTTTTCATTAAATTACAGTACTCACAGAAATTATCATAAATGCAATAAATTGAAATAGAACAAATTCCAAATTCTACTTTATATTTTTAAACATTTAAGTTTACATTCAGGATTGTACACGTTCTGTAACTCTGGAAAAATGAAAAAAAATCCAGTATTTTTGTTGTCCATGGTATATCCTAGGATTACCAGAATTTTAGAACTAGAATGCATGTTGGTGTTCGTGAAAGAAATATGCCACTGATTTCTTTGAGATTGAAATGTTGTGAAGCACCAACATTGCATGCTATCTATTAATCTTCATCACTGATCGGTCAAAAATTTATACCCAAAATTTATATAGTACTCTTGAGCAAAGTTCATTACAAAAAAACATTTTTTTAATAAAAAAACTTCTTAATGATTAGACAGAAAAGGAATCAGGAACAGTGCTGATATGGTAAACCCATCTTATTGATTCTCCCCTTGCTCCAGAGCTTGTAAATGTAAAATTACATCAGTTTTATGGCTATTTTGACTACTGTTAGATTACCCAGGCTTTACCCTTTTCTATTACAAAAGTTTGCGGTATACTAAGATCATTAAATAGATGTTCTGTCTTGAACTACTATAATTCTGTTAAATAAAATTCCTAATTTGGGAAAGGAAGAAAGTAAACAGTACCAATGTGTTGCTTCCTACAAGTTAAAATAATAATGATCTCATTTTCAACCGATCACTGGCTGATACAAATACCTTAGTGAGACTTACTGTTTTTAAGCAGTGTAAGAGCCAAATGACACAATATAGTGGAATAAAAGGCACAGCACAATAATATACTGCAATTATATCTCATGGGTGTGATCTTTTGAATCCTCAAGACTGATGAAACACAGCAATTAAACTACACTGGGCACCAGGTTATTTTTCTTTACTCCCTTGGAATTTCCTATTTGTCTTTGTTGCTGTCAAATGCATCCCAGAACCTGATAGATGTTTCCTTGGTGGAAAAATAAATACTGGAGGTGACAATTTAAGTAAGTGGTACTATGTGTACTTAATCTTTTTCATGCTCTCTGTTGTTCCATTGGGAGTCCCTCACCAAATCAGCACTCCAACTTTAGGATGCCAAAAACACTGAGCATCCTTTTATTCAGAAATTAAATTATTATAGCTTCCCTGTGTGAGACTTTAAACACAGTCCTTATGTCTATCTTTTCAATAAAGCCAAGGGGCATTTTCATATGGTACTATTTTCAGTCCTTCTAAAAAGTTGAAAGTATGATTTCTAGGTGGAGGAGGAGGAGCATCCTCTGGCTCCCTTCAATTAAATAATGTTTTATAGGTCCTCAAATGTGTGGCTTTTCTGTTGCAGTGCCCGCTCTCTGGAACAGCATGCTTAATTTGATCTTGAAATTGGCCCTGATCCTCTTTTCAGAAGACATAGTATGTCCAGAACCTAGGAGTCATAAGTTTTGCAGACTTTTAACAATTAAAAATGAATGAATTAATGCCTAAATATATCTTAAAGAACAAGTAAGAGTCAATTTGACATGGTGGTTATATCACCAGGCTAGAAACTAGGAGACCATGAGCTTTAATCCTGTGTCAGATACAAAGCCAGCTCAATGACCGTGGGCCAGCCCCTCTCTCTCAGCCCCAGGGAGAAAGCATGGTAAGCCACTTCTGGAAAACCATGCTAAGAAAACTGCATGGATTATCTAAGTATTTGCCGGAAGTCAAAATTGACCCACAGGCACCACCCCTGCAAAATCCCCCATCATCAGTTAAAACATTTTGCTGTTCAGAAATCAAAGCATCAACTATGAAGTGCTCAGAGGTTTTCCCCAAAGAGGAATAAGTTCTTAACTGAAAAAGAGCAAAATGGACCACTAAAGCTGATTTTCTTTCAGAAATAATTACATCTGATGTATGTCTCTTCCAATTCTAAAGTGAATGATATGGGTGACCAAGCTATTCTGGAGCATGAGGACTAACCTTCAGGTAATTTATTATGTGCCAGTTTTTCCCAGATCTGTGAGATTCTGTTCTGTGCCATGTCCTAAGCAGTAGAGTATGAAGCGGCTGGAGATAATAGTTATTGTGTTATCGCAGCTAACATACCTATTTCAAGGGTACAAACTGGGGAAGACCAATCAACTACAGAATGTTAACATGGGGAGAGGAAAAGCTCTTTCTTCTAAGTACAGAGAAAATTTCATGTAATTTTTAAATGTGTAATTTTTTCCCCCCTACAGTTAACTCTTTCTTTTAAAAGTTTCCATAATATATTCCTGGTCTGTAACTACTGTTTAAAAAAAGAAAGAAAAAGAAACTCAGTGAAAACCTCCCTTAGGAAACCCTTGAGGTCATCATCCCTGTTGTGTAGCTGGTTCTTGCAGGCATTAAGCGAGATGGAAGGTTCAAGACAGCACCATGCTTTATTGAAGGTCAGAACAGAACTGAAGCTGCAAGGGAGCTGCTGCGCAGCTATTTATATGGTTGGCCGATAGGCGGCAACCAATAGGTTTGAAGCTAAGGTTTCCCACCCAAAGACCTACTTAGCCGGCTGGAGACAACCAGTCTGGACCGGCTAGCAACCATTACAACATACACATGAACTAGCACTTAGCAATTGAATGCAAGCAATTAGCAAGCAGTGCAACTAGTATTAGCAATTGAATTAGCAAACAGTGCAACTCAAGCAAACACTGACAACATATATAAAACCCAATACATTACAATCCCATTGTAGAAAGTGGTTACAATCGGTTCAGTTTATCTCATGATAACCTGAGTCATTGGTGGAAAGATAAATCAGTTAGCTGCTTGTGACTTTTCTAATGGCTTCTTTCACCTCCGTATTTCTCAAAGTATAGATTAAGGGATTCAACATGGGTATGATTAATGTGTAAATTATGGAAAGTACCATATCAGTATCCTGTCCAGATTTATGGTTGGGATGGACATATGTAAAGGTCCCGGTTCCATAAAATAAAGCCACTGATGTTAGGTGAGACGCACAGGTGGAGAAAGCTTTATGTTTTCCCTCCATTGAGTTGATCTTCAGGATGGCAGATAAAATGCAGAGATATGAAATAATGATGGCTGAAATAGAGATCACTACAACTATTCCCGATGCAAAGACAGACAGAGATTCTGAAAGGTGAGATTCAGAGCAGGAAAGCTGAAGAAGTTTAGGGATGTCACAGAAGAAATGTTTGAGGATGTTACATCTACAGTAGGATAATCTGAATATACACACAGTCTGTAGCACTGCATTTGCAATGCCAGCTGCATATGATCCTGCAATCAGACGGTTGCATAGTTCTTGGGACATAAAAACAGAATATAAAAGAGGATAGCAAATAGCCATATATCGGTCAATTGCCATTACAGCCAAAATAAAGCACTCATTAGTCCCAAAGGCTGTTAACAAGCACAGCTGAACAACACAGCCTGTGTAAGAGATGCTTTTATGATCTACCAAGAAGTTCACTAGCATCTTGGGGGCAATCACTGAGACGTAGCAGAGGTCTGTGAAGGATAAATGGAGGAGGAAAAAGTACATGGGAGTGTGAAAGTGGGAGTCAATCCTGATCAGCACAATTAGGCCAAGGCTTCCAGCCATAGTGAAAAGATAGATGGTAAGAAACAAAAAGAAGAGAAACATTTGCAGGTTGGGTTCATCAGTGAATCCTAGTAGGATGAATTCTGTTACCATTGTGTAGTTATTCTGCTGATCCATCTTTATTGATTCAGGTCTCTGGAGAGAAAATTAATAATCAAATCAAACAAATCAAGAAACATAATTAAATATTTGTTATATCATGGTTACATTTTTTTTCATTCTTAGGTCTACTTGGGTTGTGCTTTAATAAAATATATGACCAAGAAACCCTTGGCCTGTTTTTGCTTTATCTGTCCCATTAATACTAAAAATTCCGTATCGTAGAGGAGTAGTATTCCATCCAGCAACATCATACACAGCTCATGGGGAAAGGGACAAAGAAAGTAAGACTGATAGCTTATTTCCAGAAAGTGAGAAAATACTGGAGAAAACCTTTATAAATTACAGATAATATGAGCCTTTTGTTTGACATGGCAGCCAGATACAAATACTCTGCTTCTCTAGCTTCTGTGCTGGCTACATGTTACAGAACTTTTCTGCAGTGAGAACTTCCAGGGGATGCCAGGTGCACCTTGGCCCCAGTATTTGCCCACTACAGGGCAAAGAGGGGGATAAGACCACTCCTGCCTTGATGTCTTGACAGGGACCCCATGTCCAGGGATGCAGCTGCACATCATTTTCGCACTACTGTCATGGATCAGGCTCAGACCAACCATTGTCCCTAATAAGAGAAGCATTGCCAAAATTTGCAAGTGGTAATAAAATGGGGAGAAAAGAGGTGGGCAACCAGGGGCCAAAAAGAAAAGAAGCTTTATGGAGATACTTCCTTTAATTGTGGGAGGGGGAAACCTGGGAAATCTATTAGTTCTAGGATCACCTTTTCCCTTTCATGCTTTCCAAGCAGACGTTTGTCCCTGAGTTTAGTTCTGACTGATTGGCAATAAAATATTAGGAGAAATATATGAACAGAATTTGAACCTGAGGAAAAATGCAAATTTGCAGAGGAGAGTGGAAAACAAACAAGTAAGTAAACCAGATCTAGATACCAGTTATCAGAGATAAGAAGTACCGTGAAGCAGGTCACATAAAAGTCAACAAAAAGGCTAAGGTGAGACAGGAAGGAATGAGTGACAGATGCTGTTGGTAAAAGGCTATAAATCTTTCAAATCATGCCCATAACTGTAATTGTTAGAGTATTCCTGTCTTCCCCCAAACCCCTGTACATTCCTTCAACAGGATGTAACAAGGAAATTGAGAATCATTAAGTATGCATGTGTGTACGTATGTGTGCATGTGTTATGCTGAAACAATTGTAAAGAATAAAACATTTGTATAGTAACAGATTCTCTTACTGCATAACATTTTATTCATTTATTTATTTGCTTATTTATCTAGTTTTTCAAATTTGCCCATCACACTTGCCTGCACTTTCAAATAAAATAATAAAGTCATATAAAAACTTTAATTAAAAAGAAAGTTAAAAACAAAATCAAATCAGAGTTTAAAAGGACAATTGCAAAGTTAAAAGACAGAAGGAGTGCCTTCAACTCACCAATCACCTCCAGGGTTGAATGATCCTCAAGCCAACTGGCAAAGCTTTGTCATTTCAAAAGGCTTGGAGAGTAAGGGCCTGCCTTGCCTTTGGGCACAAGATATTCCATGTTTTACTGCCAAGAACCCAACTCGTCTATCTCATTGAAAGTGTGTGAATGTATCCATTCATAAATACCACCTCTCCATTCAATACTCCATTGATCAAGATGTGAAGTGAGGTGCTTGAAAGAGGAGAGAATGAATAAATATATGAATTAGTAATAGAGGAGATTTCTTTTTTCATTCTGCCTCTTGGCAAAGCTCCAGTCTTCACTAGACAGCATTGCCAGGGCAAAAAACAAAAGAAAACCCCACCCCACCTCATCTCACCCCTTGTAAATCATAGTCCTTGTTCATGAAACTATCCCTTTTGTTCTGCAAAAGTTATTGGCTGGGATCAGACACTGGACTTTATTTTAATCATGATTTAAATCAGATTGGGTTTATATTTCAGTTAAATCCAAAACAAATAAACACCATTATGGTTTAATCTGAAATGAGGCACAATCACTCTCTGTTTTAGAATAACTATGTAGGACCCCTCTTCATGGATTACTGCCTTGTCGTGGCGAAGCGGCTTGCATAACTCAAGCTGTGAGCTATGCTGTGCAGGGCCACCCAAGATGGACAGGTCATAGCAGAGAGTTCTGATTGTGATCCACTGGAGAAGGAAATGGCAACCCACTCCAGTATCTTTGCCATGAAAACCCCATGGACAGTACCAAAAAGGCAAAAAGAAATGACCCTGGAAGATGAGCCCCTCAGGTCGGAAGGTGTCCAATATGCTATTGAGGAAGAGCAGAGGGCTAGTACTAGTAGTGTCAGAAAGAATGAAGTGACTGGGCCAAAGCCAAAAGGATGCTCAGCGGTAAATTCTGATGCTGTAAAGATCTATTCTCTATAGGAACCTGGAATGTAAGATCCATGAATCAAGGCAAGCTGGACGGGGTCAAACAAGAGATGACAAGACTGAACATCAACATCTTAGGAATCAGCGAACTAAAATGGACAGGAATGGGTGAATTTAATTCAGATGACCATCAGGTATACTACTGTTGGCAAGAATCCCTCAGAAGAAATGGAGTAGCCTTCATAGTCAATAAAAGAGTAGGAAAAGCAATACTGGGATACAACCTCCAAAATGACAGAATGATCTCAGTTCGAATCCAAGGCAAACCATTCAATATCACAGTAGTCCAGGTTTATGCCCTAACCACCAGTGCTGAAGAGGATGAAATTGACCAGTTCTATGAAGGTCTACAGCACCTTATAGAATTAACACCAAAAAATGATGTCCTTATCATCATGGGGGATTGGAATGCTAAAGAAGGAAGCCAAAAGATAACCAGAATAACAGGCAAGTTTGGCCTTGGAGTACAAAATGAAGCAGGGCACAGGCTGATAGAATTTTGTCAAGAGAATACGATGGTCTTAGCAAACACTCTTTTCCAACAACCCAAGAGACGGCTCTACACATAGACATCACCAGACGGTCAACACAGAAATCAGATTGACTATGTGCTCTGCAGCCAAAGATGGAGAAGCTCTATACAGTTAGTAAAAACAAGACCGGAGCTGACTGTGGCTCAGATCATGAGCTTCTCGTTGCAAAATTTAGGCTTAAATTGAAGAAAGAAGGGAAAAGGACTAGGCCACTCAACTATGAACTAAATCATATCCCTGATGAATATACAGTAGAGGTGACAAATAGATTTAAGGAATTAGATCTGATAGTCAGAGTGCCTGAAGAAGTATGGACAGAGGTTCGCAACATTTTACAAGAGGTAGCAACCATCCCAAAGGAAAAAAAAAACTGCAAGAAAGCAAAATGGCTGTCTGAGGAAGCTTTGCAAATAGCTGAGGTAAGAAGGGAAGTGAAAAACGAGGGAGAAAGAGAAAGATACATCCAGTTGAATGCAGAATTTCAGAGAATAGGTAGAAGAGATAAGAATGCCTTCTTAAATGAACACTGCAAAGAAATAGAAAAAACAATAAAATAGGGAAGACCAGAGATCTCTTCAAGAAAATTGGAGATATGAAGGGAATGTTTCATGCAAAAATGGGCATGATAAAGGACCAAAATGGCAGGCACCTAATAGAGGCAGAAGAGATTAAGAAGAGGTGGCAAAACTATACAAGTTGACATCATCAGAGCAACAGCTTGTTGATATATTGCTTCTACACATCCTATGTTAATCTCTAAATTTTAACTTTTCCCTCTTTACCTTTATCATGAAATGTTTATTTGTTAGAAATATTATTCAACTTACCAAAGTATTGCACAAAAATGACAGGCACAGGAAACACAAGGGGCCTCTCTACAGTTTTCCATGTCCAACAAATAGATTGATACAACCTCATTGCATGCAACATTTCAAAAGGGTAGGAGGATCCATATATTTTATTCTCAGAAAATTAGTATATTTTGCTTGTAAAAAATCTAAGATGCCCTGGAGGCACAGACAGTCTTTCATGGATTATAATATGTCCCAGTGGCAATGCTCATATTAAACAACAAAATTATGTATCTCTTGAAAAGTTAAAGGTAACCTAGCAGTTCAAAAGCACATAAAAATGCAAGTAGAAAAATAGGGACCACTACGGTGGGAAGGTAACAGCGTTCTGTGCGCCTTTGGCATCTAGTCATGCCGGCCACATGACCGCGGAAACGTCCTCGGACAAGCGCTGGCTCTTCGGCTTTGAAACGGAGATGAGCACTGGCCCCTAGAGTTGGAAATGACTAGCACGCATGTGCGGGGGAACCTTTACCTTTATCTTTACCTGAAAAGTTAGTGTGAATTGTCTAGACATAGTTTACATACGAAGGGACGCGGTGGCTAAGTGGGTTAGGATGCTGAGCTTGTCGATCAGAAAGTCGGCAGTTTGGCGGATCGAATCCAGAGTGCCGCATAACAGAGTGAGCGCCTGTTACTCGTCCCAACCTAGCAGTTCGAAAGCACGTAAAAATGCAAGTAGAAAAATAGGGAATACTATGGTGGGAAGATAACAGTGTTCTGTGCCCCTTTGGCGTCTAGTCATGCCGGCCACATGACCATGGAGATGTCCTCGGACAAATGCTGGCTCTTTGGCTTTGAAACGGAGATGAGCACTGCCCCCTAGAGTTGGAAACGAGTAGCACGCATGTGCGGGGGACCATTTACCTTTACCTTTACTTAGTTTACATACGAGAACCAGATGGATAAAGGATTTACAGGATATTACTTTTTGACTCAAATGAGAGGTGGTTTCATATATCCCATTAAAACACGTTTTGTTTTAACCATGGGTTCTTGATCAAGCAATAGTGAGTGGTTCACATGTCATGTCATGACACTAGCCATGATTTCCAAGCCACATTATTTGGATTATTTGCAGGACTATATCTCTGATAATTTCTGCCTGTCCTACAAAAGCTTGCAAGGCAGGTATGATTCCTTCCATCCCTGACTCGGATTCATGTCTTTTTAGTCACATGAACAGTCCTCTTCACTCATGATTTGGATAGACCCTGTTAGTCTTTGGAAATGTCTTGAAATAGCTCTTTTCTTGGGACCAAGCAGAATGTTGAATGAATCTATGAGTATTGTAATGGTTGAGATTATGTTTGTGGTATGGCCTTGTTTTCATGGCATTTTTCTTTTGTTTTATTTGGTTGATTATTATCTGTTTTCCATTTTTAATTCAATGTATGTCTCTCAGGGTCAGAACTATGAACTGAGCAGCTATTTAAATTGATTAAATAACTAAAACTATTAAAATTGCTTAATAACTAAACAACAAAAACAAAACAAAAATACACATTATATGTGTAATGTGTATATTATGGTGCATGATATCAGCAATCCCAAAATATCTGGTCTGCAGATAACGATCAGTAAATCTGCAATCCTGTTTTACTAGGAATAATCTCTGCTGGATTTTTTCTGAGTAGACATGTATACAAAGTAAAGGTCTCACTTATACAACAGACCTGCCTTGCCTAAAAGGTTAGCCTGAGGTGATATAATAATTACTGTTCTCCTGGTATTCCATCACATCCTTTTTGTTTCATAAACTAGGATTAAGGAACAAGGTGTAAGAAGTCAGAACCCCCCCCCCCCCCCGAGAAGGAAATACTTTGGGGAATATTAAAAAGACAGAGTATTATATTTTCCCAAAGGAATAATAGAAAAATCTTAGTGAGCAGCCAACCCCCAGCCACGTCCCCAGGCAGAGGTCAGATTTTAGAAATGCAGATTTGCGGCCACCTATTGATAAGCAAAATGCCTTCAGCCACAGGCTCAGAGGAGGTTTGAGTTGATGGGATTAGAAAAGCAAAGACTCCAAGGAACATAACCTTTAGGACAGACATGTCAAACACAAGGCCCGCGGGCCACAAACAGCCCGCCACATGATTGAATCCGGCCCGCACAACTCTCCTGGAAATTACAAAGGTCCGGCCCCCACCACCTTGGTGCCGGCCCGGCTGAGCACTTGCTCAGTAGGAGGCAAGTGCACGTGGGCTGGTGGAGCCCAGCACCATTTGCAGCTGTTAGTCTCCAGGTAGGTAGGAGGGAGTGAGGTAGGATGGGGGGGAAGGGAGCAACACCCAGCCGGTGAGGGGGAGAAGTGCCCAGGCAGGAAGACAGACTTGAGGCAGCCAGAGAAAGAGCCGCAGATGGCTCCTCTGCCGGGCTGGCTGGAAAAGCTGGAACGGATCTCCCATTTGGTCTGCACAGGGAAAGCAGGACCAACTGGAGGAGAAGCTCCAGCCGGAGGTAGAGTGTGATTTTTTACAGGCTGGGGTCTGGGTGTCTTTCCTTCTAAAGTTGAAGAGCAGTCTATCCCAACTTGAAAGGCAGGCGGGGAACGCAGTAGCCAGAGCAGCTCCTTAGCTCTAAGGATGCATTTGACTCGGGAAATGGTCAGGCTGGCTGGAAAACCTGGAGCGGATCTCCCATTTGATCTGTGCAGGGAAAGCGGGACCAATTGGAGGAGAAGCTGCAGCCGGATATTTTACAGGCTGGGTCTGGGTGGTATAGTAGAGCTGAGCACTAAAAACTGTTTTTGCCACCCTGCCTGCCCCTCAGGAACACTACTGCCAAGTTTCTTTCAGCAGGAGTCATGCTGGGGCATACCCAGATGCTCCTTTGCGCCTCAACTGTTCCAGAGTAGGTGCCACCCTTGGCTCTGTGAACACCACAGCCCTGGGCCTTGGTGGCCTGGGAATGTTTCCAGATTTGTGTGGAGGAGAAAATGTGCTGTCAGTTTCAAAGTCTCCTTGTGCCCTTCAGTGCAAGCGGGCCTGGGGCTGCGGAGAGTTGGGAGGGTGAGGCAGAATGCTGGGCAGCCCTTTGGAGCCACAAGAGTGAGGCAGCAGCCACGCTCCTGCAATTTTGGGCAGTGCCCAGACTGGCTCCATCCCTCTGTCCTGGAGTTGCTCCCCCCCACATGTTCCCAGCCTGGATCACATGCCGCTGGCCTCCTTTTCCACGGGCCATCCCTGCCAGTGCCCCCATGAGCCCCATCCCCTTGCCCCCTAGGTCCCCAAACCACATTATGCTCAGTCTGATTCTTGGTGGAAAATATGTTGAAATCAATGGAGGGATGTTTTGGGTCTCCCCCAAAGGACAGACTGACAGACCTTGAAAGAACTAACCAGCATTGCTTGCAAAAGCTAAATTTTGGATGGATATTTCAGGGATTTTGAACTCTATTTCTGGGCTTCATGGACATAGGAGAGTTGTTGGGAAAAAATGGAGCAAGTGGTTCCTTGTTTCCTATTTGGGAAAGCTTGATTTCTCCCCCCCTCCTTGCAATGAGAGACTGGAAGGCAGCTCTGAAAATATCAGAATCTGATCAGAAATGGAGGCTGAGTAGTCCTTGTGGCTGCTAGACCAGCTTCTGAGTGATGGTGGATTGCTGATTTTTTCCTCCATCCATGGATGAGTGGAAATGGGGATTCCCTTTCAAGAAGGGCCAGCCTCCCTCATGCAGGACTGGGAAGTGCTGCTCCCTGCCTCCTCTTGCTCTCCAGAGATCTGTCAAGGCAGAAGAAGGTTCTCTCTCTCCCTCCCTCCCCCCTCTCTCTCTCAGCTTGGAGACTAGGAGGCTATCTACATCTGAGCTAACAAACTACCAATCATGCCTAGGCTTGGGAAGAAGGCCCTTTCCATCCTCTGCACATGCTTGGCTGCAGATGTTTGGGGAGGTGAAGAGCTTGTGGGGCAATGAGATTTCCCCACATGAAATTAGCTGGTGCAACTTGTTCTCTCCTGACCCAGGCATTTTGAGTAAGCTGTGCTGAGTGAGCAGCATTGAGCTGGCCATGCCCACCCGGCCACGCCCACTTGGTCACACCCACCCGGCCCCCCAAGGGCAACCATAATGCTGATGTGGCCCTCAATGAAATTGAGTTTGACACCCCTGCTTTAGGAGGATTAACCCACTACCATTAGAATACCAAAAGGGCACACTCAAACTCAGGTCAAAGTTCATTGCACAGGAACAGGAAGAACCTCAAATATAAAGCCCAAAAAAGGTATAAAAGCCCATCTATCCCCATTTCATTTTGTCACCTTTCCCAGAACCACATGCTGTTGGTTCTGTTCTTCAATAAACAGAACCTTCTTTCCTAAGCAGTCTCCATTTTGTTTATTCCGGCTTGCACTAGACCTGATGATTTTTCTTTCAACAAAGAAGAAAAGTGGCATTGTATTTTTCTTGAGAGAAGCACAAGGGCATAAATCTTCTGCAGTAGCCCAAGCCTTTGGAAATATGTTAGTAGATTGCAGCCTTCAAGATATAATCTGAGTCCAAAAAAGGGTGTTAAATAAGAAAATGTATTATTAGAAAAATCAGAAAGGAATATGGATTGATTGTTGGATTGAGTTTGGCACTAAAGAATCAATGTAAGGAGAGAGAGAGACAAGGAGGCACATCCAAAATGGAGATTGAGCTTCATAGTAAATGGCTGTGGAAGATGTTGGTCAAGACTTTGAGTATATCCAAAATAAAAGGACACACACATTGTCCCATGGTTTAACTGCATACAGAAGCCTGGTGTGCTGGATTTTCCCTGTTCAAGTCTTGGATAATTTTCTCCATCTCCATCAGGGATATATCAGGTTTGTATCAGTTTATAGCAAGTTATGCCAGAGATATAGCCAGTCTTTGTGCCTTGAGAAGGGACATGCTGGTTGTTTCAGGGTTCCAGAATGTTAGGTATTCAGAATTGTGTTGTTCCTTGATGCTCACTGAGCGCTTGCTGATGTTTTGTTATCCAGCTAAGTAACATCATCAGTGTTATCTTAGCACTGATTATGTCATTTTGTCAGGTAATGAAATGTCTGCAAGCAAACAACTCAGAGAGCACCAAGAATTCTACAGTTCATCTCTGAGGTACATGTATTCTTTTCTATTGTGTTTAGAATTTGCTAATATTAATCATTAATGCATTCTGTCTGCAATTTCAATTTGCATTCTGATTTAAGCTGCAGCCCTCATTACTACAACCTTGACCTAGTTTTTGAAATTCTGAGTTTCTTAGTTGTCCTGGTTTTAGTAGCATACATTTTAATAAAGAGTTCTGAAGATGTCAAAAGCTTGCATGTTCTATTGATAACTATAATTTACTTGTTTAACAATATTGATCCATTTAGATGAACCTAGCTATGATAGCATCTGAAAATGTTAACCTGTGATTCTGGAGTTGTGGGTCAAAATCTGGAAAAAGACAGATGTGATATAGTGATCTGAAACCTGCTTGTTGTGTACATGCTGGGCAGGTACAAAAGCAGTGGGGCTTGACTGTGACATTGTCCAAAGTCCTACTGATACCAATCATCCCTCTGACACTCTAGTCCAAATATGGGGCAATATAGCAAATGTATTTATATCAAATTTGTATAAAACTATATTTTATGATGTATGCTGGAATGAACCTTTTATTGTCAAAGTACAACCATGTATACATTGACATTGGCTGAGCCTCCCTTTTTTGTGTCCCTACCACCACACTCACAGTGACAGCAAACCCACCATCTTGTTACACGACATGAGCTAATTGCACAATACACTGGCCTCACAAGTCAATCATACATAAAATTATAAAATTATTTCCCATTCAAGAGCCTGACAGCCCATGGATAGAAGCCTGTTGGTATGGCTGGCTATACTCCTGTATCTCCTACCCAATGGTAGGAGAGTAAAGAGGTACCGACCAGGGTGTGAGTCATCCCTGAGAATTTTTCTCACTCTTCCAAGGCAGCGAGCCCTGGCAATGTCATCCAGTGGTGTCAGGGGACAGCACATAATGTTTTATGCTGTGCTCACCACCTTCTGTAATACTTTCCTATCTGTGGCTATGAGGCCAGCATACCAGACCACAATACCGTGTGAGAGGACGCTCTCTATAGTAGACTGGTAAAAGAAGGTCATTAGTTGTTGTTCTATCCTGTTCTTCCACAAGACCCTGAGGAAGTGGAGTATCTGTTGGGCCTTTCTGGCCTCCTGGGTTGTATTGATTTTCCAGGTAAGATCTTCACAAAGATAGACTTCCAGGAATTTAAAGGAGGAAACTCTCTCCATACAGCCCGCCCCCCAGATGTAAAGTGGGGCAGGTTCCTCTCTTCCTCTGGAAGTCTAACACTATCTCTTTTTGTCTTGCCAATGTTCAGGTGTAAGTTGTTCTCTAAACACCATATGGATAGTTTTTTTACCTCCCCCCTGTACGCTGTTTCATCTCCACCTATAATAAGACCCACTACGGTGGTATCATCTGCGAACTTAATTTTTGCAGTAGATGGGTTGGACAATACAAAATCATATGTATGCTGCACAGAATGACTTGTTGAGATGGGTGAATATAGAAATCAAATCATATCAAATCAACTAATCAATAAAATCACTGCTGAAAGTCACATGCTAAAAACTAAACTCTTAAAGCAAGATGTGCTTGCTTTAAGAACATTATTTTATTTATCAAACTTGTTTGCCGCCCATCTCATTTCAAAGTGACTCTGGGCGACTTACAGTGTAAAAAACATTAAAATCATCACACATATATACCCAATAAAATCACACATATATACCCAATAAAATCACAATACAAAAAGAATAAAATCATTGACACACAAGAGGGAGAAGGAGGCAGTTGAATGCATGGGTGGGGAGTGGGATTATCTCTTACTTAATCCACCAGCTCCAGTTTGAAGCTCTCCCATTGGGGCCTTAAGGCATCTGGCAAAACCTTAATCTTAAGGCTCTTACAGAAAGTCAGGAGGGTAGGACCCAATCTCGCTTCAGGATATTCCAAAGGACAGGAGCCACCACAGAGAAGGCTCTTCTCCTCGACCCTGCCCTGAAATTCCTTGACTGACAGGATTTGCAGTATGCCTCCCCTCTGTCATAATATGCCTCTAAGGTGAATGGGGAAGGCCAGTCCCATCAAGGTGAAACTGTTCCTCAAGTAACCTGGACCCATGTAGGTAAAGGTAATAACTAACACATTGAATTGCACCCAGAAGCAAATCGGCAACCAGTACAACTTGCGGAGCAGTGGTATAACATAAGCCACTTTAGGGTCCTTAAGAACTGCCTGCATTGTTGCACTTTGCTCAGTGGTGGGATTCAAATAAGTGAACAACTGGTTCTCTGTGTGGGTGACACCTCCAGAAGTCTGTTCTGGGCCTGGGCAACAAAAAATTAGCTACCGGTTCTGCCAAAGTGGTGCAAACTGGCTGAATACCACCAATGATTTTGCTCTAGCTGTACCTTCTGAATACTCTTCAAGGATATCCCCATTGCAGTGGTGCAAACCTGAGATGACTAGGGCTTGTGTGACTGGAGTATAGGGACTCCTGATCCAGGAAAGGCTGCAACTGGTGCACAAAACAAAATTGTGCAAAGGCTCTTCTAGTTGTGACTTCCACCTGTTCTTTGAGCAGGAATTGCAAATCCAGAAGAAACCTCAAGTTGCAGACTCAGTCTTTCTTGGGTAGTGCCACCCCATCCTGAACTAAAGATATTAAAGTCCCAGATCTTGAAGATCTATGCACCATTTATGCAGGAAAAAACATTCAGATATAATTTTCTTTGTTTTGATTTAATGAAAAACAACCTTCTGTTAGATCAATTTAAAAATGCATTGTGCTTCCATTCTTCCTTAATTTTTCCTTAGATTTTGGATAACTTATATAAACTTCCAGCTCTTTTCTTAACTGCTCAGAATACTAACAGTTATTCAAAATAATTTTTCACAGAGAAATGTAAGTATGGCCTTCTTTTTTAAAATGAAGGAAGTAACATTTATACCATTTTTACTTGAGGAATTTTATCTTGTTTAGCATTCTGCAAATGGCATCCTTCACCTCTCTGTTCCGCAGACTGTAGATGAGTGGATTAAGTGAGGAAATGACAACAGTATAAAAGACGGATATGATTTTGTCTTTATCCAATGAGAAATTGGAGCCAGGTCGTATGTACATGAAGATGATGGTTCCAAAGAAAATGGTCACAGTGATGAGATGGGAGGCACAGGTGGAGAAGGCTTTATATCTTCCCTGGGCAGAGCTGATCTTCAGGATGGCAATAATAATGGCAATGTAGGAGATCAAAACAGTCAGAAAAGTTGTCAGTGCAATTGCAGTGGATATAACAAAATGCACAAAGTGAGCAGTGTGGGTATCTGAGCAGGACAATTGAAGCATTGAAGGAACATCACAGAAGAAATGATTAATTGTATTTGAATTACAAAATTTCAAAGTAAAAATAATTATGATCTGGACTATTGAACTTGCAAAGCCACAAGCATAGGCAGCTATGATTAAGAGGATGCAAAGCTTCTTTGACATGATAAGAAAATACAGCAATGGGTTGCAGATTGCTGTGAAGCGATCATACGCCATCACAGCCAGAAGGGAACCTTCAGTGGTCACAAAGATGGCAAAAAAGAAGAATTGTGTGGTGCATCCTGTGAAGGAAATGGTTGAATGTTCTATCACAAATGTTGTCAACAATTTAGGGGCAATGGTGGTAGAAAGACCAAGATCTACAGTGGAGAGATTTCTAAGAAAAAAGTACATGGGGGTGTGAAGCCTAGCATCAGTTCTGGTTAGAATGATTATCCCAATGTTTCCCACCAGTGTGATGAGATAGATGAGCAGAAAGAAGATGAAGAGGGGGATCTGAAGCTCTGGGTGGTCCATGAATCCAACCAGGATGAACTCAGTCACAGTGGTTTGATTTGTCTGCATTGTTTATTTCCCTCTAATAGAATAAAAAAAAGAGGGAAACCCTTATAGCTGTATGATTACTATAAGATTGTCTGACAATGCCCAAGGGAAAAGACTAAGAAAACCCCAAATTCAATAGGAACAGTTTGCTTGATAAATATGCTCTTTTCAAAAGACAGTGTTGTATTGGAGACTGTGCACAGCATTACTTAGCACTGCAGTGACAATTAGCAAAGAATGGCTTCATACCTACCATCATCTCCTTGCATATTGGTTACTATGAATCAATATATGTTGAACATGCGTCTGAAATTAATTCTGATTTATGAACTATAATATTTACATTTACAACTCTTTTAGAGGATTTCAAAGTGTTCCCTCTTTTTCCAAGTAGAAATACTCTTAAGTGGAATGCCAAACTTATATCAAAATCTTCATTTAGATGAACTGGATTTGAAAGCTGCAAGACATTGACTAACTCATGTGATATAATATTCCACTGGCAAGAATATTCATATGTGAGGTTGTGCTGATTGGAATTGACCAAGAGTGTGTATTTGTTGTCCTTCTGAAAATAAATACATTTGCTATATCATAAGTAATATAACTTGACTGAGGAGAGTAACCCTTTCTGTCAATGCACAAATAATGAGATGTCCCACTTTAGTCTCTACTAATAATCTGGAAGAAAGAAAGCATCAAATGTTCACTCATGAACTCCATTCTGCATTTCATGTATTATAGGAAGTTTAATTTTCACAAAGTATCACAAAGAAGCTTTTGGAGTTTGGGTAAAAGAAAATTCTAACTAAAACACAGACCAATATTTCCACATCAGAACTTTTGAATATTCCTACATGTGTTTTGCAAAAATATAATAATGCTGATGAGGAGGAGAAGGAGGTATAGGAAGAAGGAGAGGACATGAGCTTTTAACAATATAGTTGGGTAATTAAAATATTAATTAAAGAACTTACCAGATTAGAAGTCAAGATTCATTTCCAAAGATGAAAGATCAAACATTTGGATAGAATTGCTCATTTTATACTGTGTTTACCATTGTTTCAAAACCAAGCCTATGTAACTCTCTGTTGAAGTAATTAACATATTATTAAAATGCTCAGTACAATTTTTGGCAAAGTACACCTGAGGTCCTACTGGGAATTCATATATGTATTATATAGCTGCTGTACATAATTACTTCTATTGCATCATTATGTAGTTTGATCAATTTTATGTGAAAGATTAACTTGTCAAAGAGGAATGTATAGATAAAAGAACCTCAATCATACTCAAAGCATGGGCACCAAAGCCTAATCAACAATACAAAGTTGTGAAGATACCTGTTTTAAAATCATGCAGACTTGAAAGTTCCACAAATCATTTTAGATATGGCCTATCCAAACATGAACTGGCAACATGGTTTTTTTTATCTTCCTTCCAAATATTCCTACTAACTATTTTTCTATCTGGGCATATCTCCTTTGGTTTCCGTCTTGGACCTACTAGCAACAGTGATGGAATGATGGTTGTGAATGGACACTGTTGTATTAGCTGGGCAGAAGGGTCAGTTCTGGGGCCTTTGGGGACCTACATTCTTCCCCCTTTTGAAACCTTCTTCTTGGATTAATGTTCATTTCCAGACTATAAGCATGATAGCAACTAGCAGGACAATTTGTCAACATTAGAGATGTGTATATAATATTTTGACAGGTACGGGGGATTCCAGATGGCAAGGCGTCGCCGGAGGCAGCCATTCTTAGGCTGTCAGCCCCGCGGCTCCGTAGAGCCTCCGAAAACAGCGTCAATCAGCTGTTTTGGAGGCTCGGAAGCCCCCTCCTCGGGAGAAGAGGAGGGGGCGAGCGCCCAGGTAGGGGTAGAGCTCTCCGGGGCCGCCAGAACTTAAAGTTTTGGCGGCTGAAGTATCGAGCCCCCCCGAAGCCTGGGCATGCTCTGGACTGCGAGGCGCTTCTGCTCCGGGCTTTTTGGAGCAGAACAAGGTGTCTGCAACCATCCCTGCTAGCAAGAAAGAACTTTGGAGAACGAGGACGCAGGCAGAGCGATACAGGAGATTCAGGTTAAAGTGGTCTTTTGATCTTTAACTCAATGGACTTTGATGAGCTTGAAAGTGGAAGTGCTTAGCAGACAATAGCGGGTGAAAATGGCGGCTATATCTTCTAAAGTTCCTGCTCTGGTGCAGCAGCCTTCGTTGCAAGCTTTATTACCCCCTGCACCCGTATTTGCATCAGCCTTTACAGTCAAAGATTTGCAGAATGTGATGCAAGAGATTATGGAAAAGCAATTGCAACAATTTGCTGAGATAATGGATAAAAAGCTGGAGGAGAAGTTAACAGAAAAATTAACTAAGGTTATGGATGAAAAGATTACAGAGAAACTAACAGAAATGAGAGCAGACATTTTATCTGCATTTCAAGGTATGGCTATATGTATTGAGAACTTGGATGAAAGAGTGGAAGATCTCAGTCAAAATAATACTAGATTAGAAGTAAAAATGACAGAAACTGAAAATGTGGTGGAGAAAATTGATTGTGATTTGACTTCAGTACAGTATCATCAGATGGAGTTTTCAGTGAGGATTAGAGGCTTAAAAGAAGATCCTAAAGAAAATTTGAAGAAAATAGTTTCTGAGGTTCTGGAAGGGGTGCTGGGGCAACCAGTAAATGAAATAATGGAAGATATAGATAAAATTTTCCGTGTTAACTCGTGGATTGCAAGACAAAGGAAACTACCCAGAGATGTGGTGGTTTATTTTACAAAGAGAGTGATTAGAAACGAGGTTATTCAAGCCTCCTACAATACTGCATTTGCAATTGCTGAGCAAAAAGTCTTGATTTTAAAAGAGATCCCTCCAAGAATTTTAAGTAGAAGGAAGGAATTTGCTTTTTTGACACAAGAATTGAGACGACGTGATATCAAGTTCAGATGGGAGATACCATTGGACATGGTGGTGATCCATGAAGGTATGAAGTATCGTTTCAATACGGTGATTCAGGCACATGATTTTTACAGTAATGTTTTAAAAGCAACCCCCATACCACTCTTGGAATCCACAAAGAAGAAAGGTGAGAGAGAGTCTCAACGACACAGAGAGAATCTACAAGGTGCCGAAGGAACAATGCAGACAGATGAGAAAGTTATAAGAGTGGATCAAATTTCAGTGTCACAGGAGGAGGCCAGAAAATGGAGGAGGCGTGCTGCTTCTAGACGAAGGAGATGAGCCTGAAGATTTAGTTGTAGAATTGAAGGAGATAATAATGCAATAAGGATTATAAAAGGTGGTTTTAGAAGAGTAAACGGGAATTGAAATTATTAAAAGGGTTAAATATTTGGGGATATATTTTTCACCCTTAAATGTAGAGTTATATAAAATAATTATGTTTTGTAATATTTATGTTGTTTTAATTTTAAGATAATTATGAAAACTTAATTGGGAAGAACTGTAGTAGTGCTTACTGAAATTTTGAAGGTTATGATTTGCTACTTGGTTGGTATGTATATCTATTGTGTGATAAGAAGGTGGATAATGTGTTTAAGGTGTATATTTTATGACATGCTCTGTTACAAGTTTGGGAAAAAGTATAGATGAAAGTTAACTTGTAAGTTACTTTTATGGGTAATAATGAAATACGTAATAGAAATATAAAAATGATGTGATTACCTATAAAAAATTTTAAGTTTGAAAAGTAATGTATGGTACCTGAAGCTGTATAATATATTAAGAGAAGGAAAGATTGCATATACTTGGTTTTAGTATGGAAAATTAAAGACTAGGTGGAAAGAAAAATAGAAAATTGGTTTTTTAATGATTGATGTAAATGTGTTTTGTTTGTAATTGTTTTTGTTGGGTTTTTTTATTGATACTATTGTGGTGGATATCTAGCGGATGTCGAATTTATTCACGGAAGCAAGACTTTTAGTAGGGTAATATTGGAAGAAGGAAGAATTGCCGATTATAGAAGAATGGACTGTAAAAGTTCCCAACTTGGAGGATATGGCAAAGACTAGTGTATTTGAAAGACTATTTGCAACAGAGAGATACTGTGGAGTAAATATGGGACTAAAAAGTATTATCCAGTATTTGTATAATTATTGATATGATATTTATACTGTTTGGAATTAATTTATATGAGTTAAAGTGCGATAGTTTTAATAGCTTATGATTGTTTGCATAAGTTAGATTATGATTGTTTGTATTCTTATACCCTGTACTCAGCTCTGGGAAGTCGGGGAGGGGGGAGGGGGAAGGGAGGGAGGGGTTAGGGAGGGATGGGGAGTGGGAAGGGGGTGGGAGGGGTGGGGGTTGGGAGGGGTTTTGTTTTGTTTTGTTAAAGATAAAATGTACTGTAAAACTTTTCAATAAAAAAAAAATATTTTGACAGGTACTAGTCAATAAGATATTGAATTGCTGTGAAATCTTGTGGCCTAGGTACTTCCCAACTATATTTGCTTTTTCCAATTCTTGATCCAGTTTGCATTTTTATTGGAGCAACTGCTAAATAAATACGAGATTCCCTTTGTCTGTAGACTTCTTGTCCTTCATCTGCTTATGATGAGTAGCTAGCTCCTCACTCTTTTGGGAGGTTGTTCATGCAGTCTATGCATGCTTTCATATAGACTTTCTACTTTTAAAGTGATGTCCTTCAATATATTCACTGAATGATAGTGGTAGGAATAAATGAGAACATTCAGCATCATCTGTAGAGCCAAGCAGGTCACCAGATTTTTAATGGCCCAGCAGCATGAGGAAAAGGAGAGGAAGAAGCATCAGATACTGTATATTTCAACCTTTTCAGGCCGGGTTTTGATGATGATGATGATGATGATTTGGTCATTCAATCAATTAAAATAAATAACTTCATCTTTGTATTAAATGACTCCATCAGAGTTTTGCAGAACCCTGTTAATATTGCAAGTATTGCTCTGACAGTGTACACTTTTTGATGTAGACTACAAAAAACTAAAGTGGGATCCCAGGCCACAACAGGTTTCTCTTTTGTTTTTTCCATTATTGCTTTTAAAATAATGATAGAAAAGAAAGATAAAAATACATATAGAAAGTACATATAGGTACATATTTAAAAGAAAATTAAAAAAGTGGAAGTAGAAAAAATACAGGAAAACAAAACTTAAAAAGCATAATATACAATTTTAGCAATAAATATTTACAATTCTATGTCTAGTTATTTAATGCAATATTATTCAAGTACAAATATATATTTCTAATATATTTATGTAACTATCATGGCAATGTATCCATCCTTGTTCTCCTTGACTCTCAGTTGCCTTTGATACTATTGACCATGGTATCCTTTGGGGCTAACTGAAGTTTTGAGGCTGGGTGGCGCAGACATGTGCTGGTTTGGCTGTTTTTCCAAGAATGATCCCAGTTAGTGTTGATAGGGAATGAGAAGTCTAGTCCACAGCTGCTCCTTTGTGATGTGCCGAATGGGCAGATATTCTCTACCCTCTTTTTTAACATCTATATGTAGCCATTGGGTGAGACCATCCACCGCTATGGGTGAAGTATCATCAGTATACTGATAATACTCAACTTGATATCTCCATCTTTGGTTATTATTTTGCTGCCTTCTTGCAGTGCCCAGAGGCTGTGAAGGGTTGGAGGGGGGACAGAAGACTTCAGCTGAAGCCTGGTAAGACCGAGTGGCTTTGGGTGTAAAGAGCTTCAGGTTCTGGGACTTCAATGTCAGGATGGGGTTGCATTGCCTCAGAGAAATCCAGTATGCAACTTGGGAGTTCTCAATTACTGCTTGAAGAGCAGGAGGTACTCATGGCTAGGAAAACCTGTGCACTGTTGTTGCTCCCTTTCCCAAATTGGGAGTCCCTGTTCTCCATGACTCAAGCCCTGGTCATTTTATGCTTGGATTATAGGGGCTACCCTTGAAGAGAATTTGGAAGCTACAGCTAATGCAGCCCTCTGGACAGTTCTTGGAGCCCCTAGAGTGGCCCATGTTATGTTGCTGGTCCATGAGCTGCACCGGTGGCCAGGTTAGATCCGGGTCCAATTCAAGTTGCTGTTATCACATTTGAAACCCTTCATGGCTTAGGTCCAGATTAACTGTCTTACACAATGGGAGCAGCTCTGCTAAGTGGCTAGGACTCCAATGGGGGTGTGTTATTCTGGAGGTGCTTAATGGATTAAGATAAGTTCCCACCTCCTCCTCATGTGCATCTTGTTTCTTTTTTCCATCTGGTTAATTTTTATTGTTTTAACATTTACCTTGTTTTTATGATTGTAAGCTGCTTATAGTCATAGATGCAATATGCAGCATATAGGTTTAAATAAGTAAGTAAATAAAAGTAGAGGACTACCTATAGGTAAGCATGATAATATAGCTCCAGATTTGGAAGACTGATTCCTCCATCTTTAGTTGGTAATTGCATTTTATTAAATGTGTTCTTGAAATCAAAGAAACACATGGAAAAACTATGAAACCTATTTAAATTGATTATTTCCACCTCTATTATCCTTCCTTGTAGCCCACATCTCTCCTTCTTACAGATAAAAAGTAGTTTCAGAAAGATAATTTTGAGATGAAGAAAATGGGGCAAGGATGGAGAACAGAGAGAAAAAGGCATTCTCTTTCTGCCTTTAGGAGGGCTTTAGTTTGAAAAAAGCTTTCAAGTCAACTTTTTAAGATTAATACATATTGCTAATGGCAATGTATTGTGTTTGTAATTGGCAAGAGTTTTGCTTTCCCCATCAAATTTTTAATTCAAAAACCCTTAAAAAATAGCATTCTGCCTTGTAATTAATGTTACTTTGTGACCATTTCCCATTTTCATTATAAGGTAATTTGAAGGAATGTTGCTAAAATTGACTGAAGCAGTTTAAGTGAGGGTGATTAAGCAAAATTGAACATACATGTTGCATTTTACCAATTATTTGACATAGACATTCTACCAGTTACATCCACTTTAGTGCCAATAAAATAATAAGAAATTTTACATCTGAATTACGTGGAACTGCAGATTCCATCTAAACTTTCTTTTATAATCAATAGTCGACTTTGACTCACTCTTCTGTAGTTTAATGTTTCTGTCTATAATGTACATCTATTTACAGAGGAAGAAACATTCAAACATAATATTGTTTGCTTTGATTAATAAAAACAATTCTTCTTCTTATAGGTCAATGCAAAAATGCATTGTCCTTTCATTTTTCCCTTAAATTTATTTAACATTTGGATAACCTATATGAAATTTCAAGTCTTTTTCTCAATTGCTCAAAATATTATCAAGTACACAATAGTATTTTTCTCACAGAAATGCAAGTGTGGGGGGGTATGACATGAAGGAAGTCACATTTATACCATTTTTACTTGAGGAATATTGTCTTGTTTAGCATTCTGCAAACAGCATCCTTCACCTCTCTGTTCCGCAGACTGTAGATGAGTGGATTAAGTGAGGAAATGACAACAGTATAAAAGACGGATATGATTTTGTCTTTATCCAATGAGAAATTGGAGCCAGGTCGTATGTACATGAAGATGATGGTTCCAAAGAAAATGGTCACAGTGATGAGATGGGAGGCACAGGTGGAGAAGGCTTTATATCTTCCCTGGGCAGAGCTGATCTTCAGGATGGCAATAACAATGGCAATGTAGGAGATCAAAACAGTCAGAAAAGTTGTCAGTGCAATTGCAGTGGATATAACAAAATGCACAAAGTGAACAATGTGTGTATCTGAACAGGACAATTGAAGCATTGAAGGAACATCACAGAAGAAATGATTAATTGTATTTGAGCTGCAGAAATTCAAGTTAAAAATAATTATAGTGTGTACTGTTGAACTTGCAAGGCCACAAGCATAGGCAGCTATGACTAAGAGGATGCAAAGCTTCTTTGACATGATAAGAAAATACAGCAATGGGTTGCAGATTGCTGTGAAGCGATCATATGCCATCACAGCCAGAAGGCAAGCTTCAGTAGTGACAAAGATGACAAAAAAGAAGAATTGTGTGGTGCATCCTGTGAAGGAAATGGTTGAATGTTCTATCACAAATGTTGTCAACAGTTTAGGGGCAATGGTGGTAGAAAGACCAAGATCTATAATAGATAGATTTCTAAGAAAAAAGTACATGGGGGTGTGAAGCCCAGCATCAATTTTTGTTAAAATGATTATCCAAATGTTTCCCATCAGTGTGATGAAATAGATGAGCAGAAAGATGATGAAGAGGGGGATCTGAAGCTCTGGGTGGTCCATGAACCCAACAAGGATGAATTCAGTCACAGTGGTTTGATTTGTTTGCATTGTTTATTTCCCTCTGATTGAATAAAAAAGAGAGGAAAAACCTTATAGCAATGTAACTGTTGGATTGTTTGAGAATGCTCAAGGGAAAGAAAACCCAAAATTATAAAGGAAGAGTTTACTTGGGAAACAGGAGTGCTCCCTATTGTATTATGTTGTGTTTTGAGAAATATGCTCTTTTCAAAATACATGGTTGTATTGGATATTGTGCACTACATTACATAGGCCTGTAGTATCAGTTAGCAAAGAATGGATTCATACCTACCATCATCTCCTTGCATATTTCAGGAAGCATTTCTCTGCAAAAAAATGTAGAGTTCCTGCTAAAATGTATTTTCTTTTACAATCTAGTATTCTCCAAAGAAGCTTAGAGTGATCAGTCAGTTGAACTATATCCATGTATAATTCTCGCCCACAATCCTCTGCCCAAAATGTAATCCACCTTGGCAGGAAGTGTTCTGTGGAATAATCATTGGTGTCTGTTGGCTACTATGCATCAATATTTATTGAATTTGCATCTGAAATAAATTCCAGTTTAGGATCCATAATCTTTACATTTACAATTAGTTTTTAGAGCATTTCAAAATGATTAGCAAACGCTACAGCCCTGTCCTGCAGCAGAGATCCATCTAGTGTTTCTTTTTCCAAGTAGAAATACTCTTAAGTGGAATGCTAAACTTATATCTAAATTTGCAGTTCAGATTAACTGGATTTTAAAACTGGCAAGATATTCTGCAATATATTACTCCTACAAGATATCTTTGTAGTTATATGTGAAGTTGCAGTCACTTTATTTGAGTACATGTGTCTACAGTATATGTTGTCCATTTGAACATATAATAAATAATATAAATTGACTGGGAAGATACTGTAAGTAATTCTTTGGCTCAAGGTACAAATATTAAGATGTTTCACTGTAGTTTCTACTAATAAGCTGGAAAAAAGAAGGAAACACTGTTGATGCATGAACTTCATTCTGCATTCCTGCATGTCATGTATCACAATAGATTTAATTTTCACAAAGCATCATGAAGAAGCTTTTGGAGTGTGGGTAACAAGAGAATTCTAAGAAAAACACCAATTTGAGTATTCATATTTGTCTGCAAAATATGACGGTGATGATGATGAGGAAAATTTAAGCATTTAGCAATATATTTGGTTAATTGGTTAATTGGAGAACTTACCAGATTAGCATCAAGATTCCATTTCCAAAGATGAAAGATGAAACATTGGGATAGAACTGCTCATTTTATATTTTGTTTACGATTAATTAAAAACCAAGTCCATGAAACTCTAAGCTGAAGTAATTAGCATATTATTAAAATGTTTAAGACAGTTCTTGGCAACTTAAAGGTGAGGACCTATTGGGAATTCATATTTCCACTGTGTAGTTGCTATGCATAATTAATTCACATTGCAAATCAGAAAGAAACTTCATTATGATCACTTTTATTTGAAGCGTTAACTTGCAGATTGAGGGACATAAAGATTAAAGGACTTTAACCATACTATGAAGAACAGATAATGAAGCAAAACCAATGACAAAGTAATGATGATACCTGTTTGTAAATCATGAAGAACTGATAATCCAACTTTGCATGTTAGACATCATCTATCCAACTTGCACTGGCAACCTGGGAGTTTTGTCTTCCTTCCAAATGTTCCTAATCATTACTTTTTTATCTGGGCATATCTCCTTTGGCTTTCATCTTTATTGTCCTGGCCCCACTAGAACAACTATGGATTGATGGTTGCGAATGAACACTGTTGTATTAGTTGGGCAAAAGGGTCAGTCCTGGGGCCTTTAGAATCTATGTCCTTCCTTTTTTTGAAACCTTTTCCTGGATTAATGTTCATTTCCAGACTATAAGCATTACAGGATCTATCAGAACAACTCATCAGCATTAGATATGAGTATAGAAAGTATTATGTACTGGGCTTTTTGAGGGAATACCACATAGGTTGCTGGAGCAGCTAACGGCTCTCCAGCAACCCAGACTACCAGTCTCCTGTGCTGCAGTTGGCCATCCCCAGGCAGCAATGGTTGATTCAAACCTATTGGCTGCCGCCTAAGGGCTAGACTATATATTGCAGCTGGTTGCAGCCATTTCCCTCAGTACAGTCACAGCACAAAATAAAGTATGAGTTACCTGTACTCTGTTCGCGTCTTCATTCCTGCGTCAAAGAGCCTGCTATTTAACAGTGGCGATGAAAGTGGGATCCTGCTTCACTGACTAAAGAGCTGCAGTCCACGAGGGAAAGGCAGCACACGCTGGAGGGAAGAGGCATTTCCCCCGCCCCTCTCAAAGCCGGCTAGCAAGCTACACTAGCAGCCTCGTGCTCAGTGAACTCATTCCCTGAGCCTAGAAGCAGGATCCGGAAGAATGCAGGAACCAGCAAGAAAGGATGCTGAAGGTCGGTAAACTGAGATAATTTGATGTAAAACACCCGGACGAATGGCCATCTTATTTATTGCAACTGGAAAACTACCTCAGAGCCAATCAGATCACGGAAGAAGGACTGAAGGCCACAATGCTACTGTGCGTGTGTGGCCTGGCAACTTTTGATTTGGCCGAGAACCTTTTTGCGCCGACACCAATCGAAGCAGTCTCCTACGCAGATTTTAAAAAGAAGCTAACCAGGCACTTCCAGCCTAAGATGTCTGAGATGGCTTGGCAGTTCAAGTTCGACTAAAGAGTGCAGCTTCCCAGGGAGTCAGCTTCGGAGTTCATAGCAGCCCTAAGGCAGGCCACACGCCTATGCAAATTCAGCAGAGACTATTTGCAAGGCCAAATTTAACATTCACTGAAACACAGGACGAGGTGATGGCCGACGAAGCTGCCAGGGGCACTGTTCAGACAGTTCACCCTACCAAATCAATAAGGGTCGAAGTGCCCCAAAAACCCTTTTAACTTGACCAACAAGGTAGCTTCTCCCTTAATTTTAATGTGAGCATTTTGAAAATCTGTTAGGATTATATCTGAGGGCCCAATTGTTACTGCACCTACGCACAAAGTTAAAAGTATCTTGAGAAATAATTGAGACTGCAGAGCCAGAGTCCAATTCCATCTTACATGGAACTCCTTTAGCTCTACCATGAGTTTAATTTTGGGTTTGAGGGGGCGTCGAGCCCCAGTGCGGCATACGCTTCTACGGCTTCTGAAAAACCCCACACTAACTGAACCCTGGGCCCCAGTACCTCTCCTAGTCAGTTCTTCCAAAAGGTGTTTGGGTGACTAGTCTCTCTGGTGGGCTCTGCAAACCACTGCGATGTGGCCTGTCCTTCTGCAAGCTCTGCACATGGCTTATCAGAATCTGCAATTGGTGCGAAATTGGTTGCCACTACACCCCTTACATCTAGGTAAAAGTTTCTCTCGCTGCTGGCTGTTTCGATGTCGCACATTGGGTTGCTTTTCGAGTCTGTTGATTTTGGGCTTTTCTTCCTTGGAAGATTCCATGGTATGTTTGGTGTCCTCAAGGTAGACCGTTTCTTCAAACTTTGTCGTTTTGGTGGGCTGTATTGCTTGAACTGCACCCCCGGTGGCTTCGTCGGCCTTCACTTCGTCTTGTGCCTCAGAAAACGTTACGTTGGGTCTAGCAAAGAGTCTCTGCTGAAGTGTTCTGTCCTGTAGGCTGCAGGCAAGCTGGTCTTGTAGTTGCTCCTCTAAATTTAAAAATTTGCAAAGGCGTGCGGCCTACCTCAGGCCCGCTATAAACTCTGAAGCTGATTCCCTGGATTGCTGCACTCTCTGGTCGAACTTGAACTACCAAGCCATTTCAGACATCTTGGGTTGGAAATGTCCGGTTAGCTTCTTTTTGAGGTCTGCGTAGGAGACAGCTTCAATCGGTGTTGGCACGAAAAGGTTCTCAGCCAAATCAAAGGTTGCTGGGCCGCACATGCAGAGTAGAGTTGCGGCCTTCAGCCCTTCTTCCGTGATCTGATTTGCCCTGAAATAGTTCTCTACTTGGGACAAACAGGATGTGTATTCTTCCAGGTGCTTCACGTCAAATTCCCGAAGTTTCCTGACCTTCGGCATTCTTTCTTTGTTGATTCCTGCATTTCTTTCTGAATCCTGCTTTCCAGGCTCAGGGAATGAGTTAACTGAGCATGAGGTCACTATCGTAGCTTGCTAGCCGACCTTGAGAGAGGGGGGGAGAAAATGCCTTTTCCCTCTGGCATGCACTGCCTTCCCCTCGTAGACTTCAACTCTTTTTTAGTGAAGCAGGATCCCGCCCTCATCACCAGTGTTAAATAGCAGGTTCTTTGGCCCAGAAATGAAGACGAAGTAGCTGAGTACAGGGAAACTCATATTTATTTCGTGCAGAATCTGTACTGAGCAAATGGCTGCAACCAGCTGCAATATATAGTCTAGCCCCTAGGCGGCAGCCAATAGTTTTGAAACAACCATTGCCACCTAGGGATAGCCAATTGTAGTGCTGGAGACGTAGTCTGGGTTGCTGGAGAGCCGTTAGCTGCTCCAGCAACCCACGTGGTATTACTATGAGCCCAGTACATAACACAGATGATATCACTCTAATGCAGGAGTGTCAAACTCAATTTCATTGAGGGCCGCATCAGCATTGCAGTTGCCCTCAGGGGGCCGGCTGGGTGTGGCCTGGGTGGGCGTGGCCAGCTCTACATCGTTCACATCAAGGGTGCCTATGGGGGCCTGGGCAGGAGTGGGACAGATCTGAGGGTTTCTGGTAGAAGGAGGGTCTCTGGGCCAGGGCCAAGGCAGTGGAGGCCGTTCCCTCACTGTTTCCAGGATGGCTTCGTGGGCCACATGAAACCACTTTGCGGGCCGGATCCGGCACCCAGGCCTTGTGTTTGACATGTCTGCTCTAATGGCAGAAAGTGAAGAGGAACTAAAGAGCCTCTAGTTGCAAGTGAAGAAGGAGAGCGCAAAAGGTGGGTTGAAACTAAACATTAAGAAAAGCAAAATCATGGCATCCGGCCCTCTCAATTCCTGGCAAATAGATGGGGAAGAAATGGAGGTAGTGACAGATTTTATTTTCCTGGGCTCCAAGATCACCGCAGATGGGGACTGCAGCCAAGAAATTAAAAGACGCTTGCTCCTGGGGAGGAAAGCTATGGCAAATCTAGACAGCACACTAAAAAGCAGAGACATCACCCTTTCAACAAAAGTGTGTATAGTCAAGGCTATGGTCTTTCCAGTTGCAATGTATGGCTGTGAACGTTGGACCATAAGAAATGCTGAGCGCCAAAGAATTGAAGCCTTGAGAACTATGGTGCTGGAGAAGACTCCTGCGAGTCCCTTGGACTGCAAGGCAATCAAACCGGTCAGTCGTAGAGGAGATCAACCCTGACTGTTCTTTAGAAGGCCAGATCCTGAAGTTGAAACTCAAATACTTTGGCCACCTAATGAGAAGGAAGGACTCACTGGAGAAGAGCCTAATGCTGGGAAAGATTGAGGGCAATAGAAGAAGGGGACGACAGATAATGAGGTGGCTGGCTGGAGTCACTGAAGCAGTAGGTGTGAGGCTAAATGAACTCCAGAAGATGGTAGAGGACAGGAAGGCCTGGAGGAACCTTGTCCATGGGGTCGCAATAGGTCAGACACGACTTCACAAACAACAACAACAACAACAACAACAACAATTAATTTGAGGTTTATTGACACTCTTCTTATAGAAGTTAATTCATTCTTCCATTGTCCAGGCAATACAAGAACTATTTATGCCACTCATTTATTAACATATGCATATCAAATTGATTTATTGATAACAAATAGATATATAAATTAGCAGCAAGATTTTTAATTTTAAAGAAATTAAAAATTTCTAATACCTCAGATATCTCAGAAGCTGAAAATGCTGCTGTTCAATGTTGTTAACAAAAGTTATAATTGTAAATATTGCCATTATTTAGGTTATATCTGATGGATAATATTTATCTCTTAAGACAAAATATGTTAAAAATTCAACTTGAACCTCTATCACTTGGTCCAAAGTCAATATCCCTGCTTCCATACAATTTTTCCACATCACTATATTTCTCTCAAAGTTGAATTTCCCTATAAAATCAATTTTGCATGGGAAAAAGTTTTAAAACATTTTTTTTGTTAGACATCCAATTCCATAATTTTCTAACTGATGTAATTGTTTCCAGATATATCAGAGATTTAGAATGTTTAGTTTCTAATACTGTCTATCCAATAAAAAAGCTATATATTTATAAGCCAAGATTGTCCAAATCAGAAAATTAATACCTAATCTTGGCTATCAGTACTTGATCATACATGTAGTTCTCAACTTACAATTGGTCATTTAACAGTTGTCATTGTTGACAGCCTTGGAACAGGCTTTACAGTTCATATAAAACTTCCAGTTTTTGTAAAATATCATGTGGCCCCCAGTCTCATGACCATATTTCAGGTGCTTGGCAATCAGTTTACATTAACCTCTCCTTGCCAAGTGCTGTATGATTATGTGATTGCTGTTTGCAATCTTATCTGCCAGCTTTCCAAGAAAGTCAGTGAAGATTGCAAGTAGTGAATATTGCAAGTAGGGGGGGACATGGATTTGAGGTCCACTCCCTTATTCTATTCTATTCTATTCTATTCTATTCTATTCTATTCTATTCTATTCTAT